>QANU01011901.1:1547700-1604979 GCA_003254905.1 Nissolia schottii
ACAATGCGATAACAGCTCAGGGTCTATTTTTTTTTTTTTTTGTATTTGTATTTTATATAGTCAGGATATTGTTTTGGGGGCTATGTCTCTTCCCTTGATGCCATGTTGGAGGGGGTTGAGTCATAGTCGATGGTACCTCATCCCTTGTTCTCTTACTTGTGCTTGTTATTGTTGGTGATTATTTCATCTAAAAAAGGTTGAGCCTTGAATAAACGTAGAGCTTGGGCCGGCTTGTGTCTGTTTTTTCTTCTTCTTCTTCTTTTTGTCAATGGTGGCTATTGCTTGTCTGAGTTTCAAAAATAAAGATTGTTTGGGAGAGCAACAAATCAACTTATATGTTAATCTACAAATTTTGATAAATGACATTTGTCATTTTAAAAAATAAAATAAAAAATAAAATGTTAAATGTCATTTATCAAGATATACAAATTAATTTATTGTGTCTCTTGAACATTATTCTTTGCACTTCATAATTATCTTCAATGGTCATTTGGAGGGTGAAGTGGTGACATTGGATGTTGTTTAGATAAACCTTATTTTCTAAAAATTAATAATAAGAAATGGCGTTGTGATGACATGCTAAGGTTACCATGGGACCTCTGCCTTTTGGTACCATGATATGGTATCTCTCTTTTTTTAAAAAAAACTAACTTTCTAAAATTATAAAACTAGCCACACATTTTAATGCTTATTAAATTTTGTCCTCACTTTACAAAAGCTCCATTATTTACCCACTAATCTCACAATTATTTATAAAAGGGTTAATTGAGTTTTTAGCCCCTATAAAATTAAAAAGTTTGGTTTTAGTCCCTTAGTAAAAGTTTTAGTCCATGTAAAATTTTGAAGTTTGGTTTTGGTCCCTGTGGATGGTTGGAGTTGACGGTGATGACGTGGTCGTTAACGGCGCTGACGTGGCATACCCACCCACCCAATTTTGACCCGACCTGTTTCAGGAAAAAAAATTCAAAAACAAAACCAAAATTCTTTTCCTCTCATCTTCCCCAACCCCTCTCGACCAAAAACAGAACCAGCAACTCAGCAGAGTTCATTAGCACAACAACTCCCTCTCACCTCACCACCCTCACCACCAACCACCTTCATCCATCAACCACCCCAAATCACTATACCCATACTTGCAGGAAAAAATTCAAACCAAACAAATCCAACACAACACATACACACACCCACCAAATCGAGAGAGACAGAGGAAACAAAGAGAGGGAGAGTGAACAGAGTGAGAGTGGATCTGTGAGAGAAAGAGGGAGGAGAGGCCGCCGGAGAGAGGGGAAGCGCGCCACCGATGGTGGTTCGCCATGGCGGTGGCGTCTCCGTGAGATCGAGAGAGAGAGAACCAGAGGGAAAGAAAGCGAACTCCAAGAACACTCGTTCTTCTCTCACATAGCACCCCTCCCTCTGATCTTGTCCCATCTCGGCTTCCACGAGCTAGCCACGGAGGCTACTTCACTCTCTGACTCCGCGGCCACCGTTGCCTCTGCCTGGACCGGTCCTTCCACGACCTGGATCAGAGGCTCTTTGCCTCTGCCTCTACCTGGACCGGCGACTCCTCCCTCCGCACCTGCTTCTCTTTCTCTTTCCCTAACCTCCTTCGTGAACACAATGTTCCTATTTTCTTCACAATTGATTATCTGCAGAGACAGATTTGGGTGGGTAGATTTAGGTTTTGGTTTTGGGTAATTGGTTTTTTTTTTTAAACCAAACTAGGTCGGGTCAGACCGGGTCATGGGTCAAACAAAAATAAACCCGGCTTATGCCACATGGTGAGTCCACGTGGTACGCCACGTCAGCAACGTTAATTGCCACGTCATCACCGTCAACCTCGAACATTCACAGGAACCAAAATCAAACTTTCAAATTTTGAAGGAACTAAAATTTTTACTGAGGGACTAAAACTAAACTTTTTAATTTTACATGGGCTAAAAACTTAATTTACCCTTTATCAAATTATCAAAATATCCTCGTCTCTCATCCCTCTCCTCCTCCCTCTCTGTTCCTCTCCCTCTCCTCCGCCACCCCACCCCATCGTTGCCAATTTTCCCAATCATCATTTTTTCATGCTTGCTTAAACTTTCCTAAAAAAAACACTTTTTTTCCCGATCTGGATTCCCTTCAATGAGAGTTGCATTCATTGCAATTTGAAAAAAAAAATCATTTGTTTTCCTGGGTTGTCTTCTGGATCATTCTGAATTGGAACTGAAAAAGGGGTCTTTTTAGAAGATGAACACCGCCACCACAAATCTAAGTTTTTCCTTGCTGTGTGTTTTGATTTTGCTCTATAGTTGTTGCTGTTTCGGGAAGTTCGTGGTGGAGAAGAACAGCTTAAAGGCTACCATGGCGGCGGCGACTATGGGTCCGTCGTCGGCGCAGAGGTCGCAGTTCGGGCCTTCCAAGAAGAGCGTGGCGGAGGAGAGGGAGAGGAGCAGAGAGGGAAGAGGAGAGGGAGGAGAAATAAGGATATTTTAATAATTTTACTTATACTCGTATAAATAATAAAATTTCGTAAGGTGAGAATAAAATCTAATAAACATTAAAATGTGTGAGTTGATGTATTATTTATGAAAATGAGTTTTTTTTTCAGAATTTAGGAATATCATGCCATGGTATCAAAAGGCAAGGGATATGATGCTAGCCTTGGCCGTGATGACAAAAGCTGATCATTAGGCAAGAAAAGTAAAATAAGAATGAAACGAGTGTTGGATATAAACTTTGGGTCTAAAGCCAAACATATTGACTACGATAGAATCTCAGTAACTAAACTTACATGTGCAAACTGTGAACCATAGATGCACATATTAAAATTCATCTCTTGAATGAGATCTGCTATAAGAAAATTGAAAATTACACTGTACATTGATGATAAATCCAGTGTGGATATTGAATTCTTTATTGTTTTGATGAGAGAGAGAGAGAGATCAAGTTTCCTATTTTAGAGGGAATTCAGAATACTAATAAATCTTTACTAAAAATAAATGCATCTCACGTTATTGTGGAGATTGGGCCACATGGATTCACCTTGTTTGTGATAATGGTTTTGCTTGCTTCCTTTCCTTTCTGAAATGCAATTGGCTAATGATGCGGCAATGTGTGCCTTTCCCTTTCTCTCACTCTGAAGTCACATCCTGCCATTGTCATTGCCATCCATCCCCCCCACCACCTTATCCTCTTTCTCTCTATCCTCCCAAGTGGCCATTCCATCCATTTGCAGTAGTATATAATATTATATACCCCATTCAATCGTAAATCACAATTACAATCAAACCAACTACTACCATATATTATATTGCATTTTTTTTAATTAGGGAAGAGTAGGTAGGGGTTGAAAGAGAAAAAGAGATATTTCTAATGCTCAACTAAATTTTTGTGAATCTAATATCATGAAAACATCAAAGTACGAAACTTTTTAAAAAATTGAAGCGAAAATTATTAAAATCTTCTTTAATCCACAAATAACTTCAATCAATTTCATTTTTAATTGTGAAAATCAATTAAATTTGTTTATAAATTTGTTAAAAATTAATTAAACTAATCTTTTAAAAAATTAATTTAATTGATACTAACAAATTAATTTAATTAAGTTGTAATAATTTTGTAGATAAATTTGATGATTTCAATATTCTAAAGACAAGCTTAATTAATGATGTCATTATTAAAGATAATTTTAATAATTTACTCACAAATTGAGATTATTATTCGTAATTTATCAAAAGAATTAAAAAAATTACAAATTAGTAATATTTTTCCTAATTTCTTAAAAAATAATAAAGAAGTCTACAACTTGGGGATTTTATTCCCGATTTTTACAAAATCCCATACATCCATAATCTCTCAAAAACTCCGTAAACTTAGTACTTGTACACTAAAAAAACAAAAATGTTACATGTACACCCAATTTCATACACTCATACATACACCATTAATAATGCACAAACTTTATTCTCATGAGTGCACAAACATTACAAATTTGTAAATGATACTGTCAACTATACTTAATTAAGTGCACAAACATTACATAAATTAAAACACAAATTTTATGTATATAAATACGAGGTATATGTATGGTGTATGATTTTTGGTGTACGTGTTAAAAAAATCTATCATTTTACCTCTTTTTTAAACATAAAGACATGATAATGGGTGGCCTTCTCTTTTGAGGATCAACATCAACAACCTAACATCTTCCCAAAGCAGGAAACTTCCATTTCCCCCTTTCCCTTCCATTCTCTTCTCTCTTCTCAGAAAGAGAGAAAGAAACACCAAATCATGGAAGGCTCTTCCAATGAACGTCTTGATTTTGGGAAGATGGGCTATGGGTAAAATAAAAATGCTTCCCTTTTCCCTCTCGTTTTCTGTTTTATTTGATTGAGTTGCTTCCAATTTCATTGGTTTTTAATTTGTTGATGGCTTTTGAATCGATAGGTGCAAACATTACAGGAGGAGATGCATGATTCGTGCTCCCTGCTGCAATGAGATCTACTCCTGTCGTCATTGCCACAACGAGGCTGCGGTATTTTATTTTTTATCTCCATCTTCATTTTCTTCATGTTTTCAGCTCAAAGATGTTGTCTTTTTGCTATTGACGGATCTGCGTTTCTGTTATTTTTCTCCAATCCTGTTTGTGTGTGCTTCCTTCCTTTAGAGCATGTTGAGGAACCCCTATGATCGGCATGAGCTCGTTCGCCAAGACGTCAAACAAGTACGAGGATTAATGAACGGCCCTCTTTTTTTCTTTATGATGTTTTAGTGATATATTTGTGTATGTGATGAATAGGAGATGATAAGACTCATGCACCTTTTGCATTTTTTTTTTTGGTTGTTTCAGGTTGTTTGTTCAGTTTGTGACACTGAGCAGCCAGTGGGTATTTTAAGCTGAAACCGGTTTTGAAATTTGGATTTGGTTTTAAGCTCCTGGTTTTGTTTCTATTGTTCACTAATTATCTTTTGTTTTGTTTTGTTTTGTTTTGAAGATTGCTCAAGTTTGCACAAACTGTGGCGTTAAAATGGGAGAGTACTTCTGCGATATCTGCAAATTCTTCGATGATGATGTAATGGTTCACTGAATAAATCTGCAGTATCTGAATTTAATCTTTTCTTCTTAAATATGATTGATCCACTTCTACTTATGTCCTTACTTCTTAGAGAAGTAGTAGACTAGACTGAATTTGATATATAATAACTCTGGCTTTGTGGATTTGGATTGCTAATCTTATTGTTTCCTCAATGATGCTTACTGCTGCTGTTTTAATTGCAGATTGGGAAACAACAGTTTCATTGTGATGATTGTGGGATCTGCAGGTATGTTGGCTGTGTATGATTAGATCCTTATGTCTCCAATTAAGTTACGTAAATTTATGTCACGTAAACTAGTTTTGATGATGTAATTTGGAAACAGGGTTGGTGGTAAAGAGAATTATTTCCACTGCAAGAAGTGCGGTATGCATTCATCATCCAGCCACCATTGTGGCTTTATTGTTTTCTAGACTATTTCCTTTCCCCTAATTATGATTCAAATTGTTTGTTCACATATTAGTAGCAGACTCTATTATTTCCTTTATTTGCTTTTCCTAAAACCTAAGCTTGTCATGTTCTATTTATTTCTGCGAGGTACGTAACTGATCCATTTGAGATTTAAGTAATAATAAGTGGTAGAGTTAGCTGGCTTTATTGCTCAGAAGTAAAATCAACATTCAGGCTTTGGTTTGTCATATTAGAGAATAATATATTTCAAATTCAGCCCTTGATCTATGGCATTTTGGTTCTTTTATTTTATTAGGTTGTTGTAATTGCTTTGTGAAATTAAATCTCCTTTTTGTCTGGTGAATCACTTGTTTGTACCACTCGTTCATTCGTGAAGGCAGAGTATAAACAAGGCACCCCTGTAAGAATAATTTGCCCTCTTCTGCGATGGACTATTTTGTTAACTTTGGAATCTGGGTTCTTAACAAAAAAACTGATCTACACTTTTTGTGTTAGGCTTTCTATAGTGATAAACATTTCATGATCTGCAGGGTCTTGCTATTCAGTTGCACTGCGTGATAATCATTTATGTGTGGAGAATTCCATGAGGCATCACTGTCCCATTTGTTATGAGGTGCATGCTTTATCCCCTGGCTTGTGTTCTGAACCAAATATGGAATTCAATTCTTGTAACGTCATTGGAATCTTGAGAATATATCTGAAGTGACTTTATTATGTTTTTGTAGTTCCTTTTTGACTCCTTGAAAGACACCATTGTTATGAAATGTGGTCACACCATGCACTGTGAATGTTACCTAGAGATGATAAAGCGTGACAAGTGAGCATGTTAACTAACTATTTGAGAATTCTTTGGCCTATAAACATGATCTATGCTTCACTACTAACTTGATTTGGTATGTGGCATAGGTACTGTTGCCCCATATGCTCCAAGTCAGTGATCGACATGTCCAGGACATGGAAGAGAATTGATGAAGAGGTAGTTTATTAAATTAAATCACATAGGAGCCATGCTTTACTTGATTTACAGGTTTTCATATCATGCAATTATAAGGTCAAGAATGTTTCTCACAGAAATGTTCTACTTCAAATATGATTTCTTGCTGATCTGTTTTTTTTTCCGTGTTATATTAGATCGAAGCAACTGCCATGCCTGAAGATTACCGGCACAAAAAGGTAAATCTTCATTCTTGACATGCTTGTGCAACATTTGGATAATACACATGCATATATATCATTGTTCTCAGAAAATTCTGTGAAAATAACTAACAGAGAAGCACTCACTGCAGATTTGGATACTATGCAATGACTGCAATGATACGACCGAAGTTTACTTCCACATTCTTGGGCAAAAGTGCGGTCACTGCCAATCGTATAATACCCGTGCAATTGCTCCTCCAGTTCTTCCTTGATGATTCTTGTGGTTGAAGAAAGTTAGCACCCCAGTTATTATTATAGAGGGTTGGTTATTGAATTGGTTTCAGCATCATCATCAAGAGTAGTGTTGTTGTTGTTGTTGTATTGTGTGTTAGGTAGTTTATGTTATAGGTCATTCTTCCTCCACCACATGGGAATGAGTGAGTGGGGTTGATGTCTGCATCATTTGGCAGATATAAGCAAAATCTGTATACTGTTTTTATATTATTACGGGGGAAAACTGTTTTTTCCACCATGTTATGAGCTGCTGATAATTGTCATAATTTATTGATATTGGATGATTGCCATTGAATTTTAATTAATCAAACACAACTTAGTTATTCCTTTCAATCCTTTCTTGCATAATTAATTAGCCATTTTCCGATATCATATCATAAAAGTTCTAAATGGAAGTTAATTATGATGCTATGCTGTTACCTTGCTTTATCGATCTGTATAATTTGGTTTATGTTGTTAGGTCCATGTAGACATCCAATGTGTACCATAGTGCCATAAAGTCTGGTGGTTTGTACTTGATTTTGTTCATTCGATTCCAAGCCACATTCTATGTCAAAATTTTAAAGCCACATGTTTTTTTAAATGATTGTATTGATGCTGAATTTTTTTTTCAATTAATTTTGTCAGGTATAACATGACTATAATTTCTCCGAAGTATATTTTATTTTGATCTTGTTCTAATTCTAATTCTTATATCCCTTCAGTAAGAAAAAAAAAAAAAGGAAGAAAATATTATTTCCATACAACAATCTATTCTATATATATATATATCCCACGGATAGAAAAACTAATTTCTATGGTCAATTGGACACGTGTCAACCGGTGATAAAATTTTTTCCCGCCCAAAACGCACAAGGATATTATTGACAATTTGCTACCTAAGTACTACAATGTTTTGTATTTGCCTTGCCTTTGTGCTGCAGTCATTTTGCAGACCTACACGTTAAAGTAACGTAGTCATCATTATTTTTCCGTTTTTTATATTGTTTTAACTCCTAATGGATCCCATTATTTGAGGAAAAGGTTGATCCACCACCTTTTTCACTGTTGGGAAATTTTTATGTCAGTTACGTATACATGTCATGTATCTATCCCACGGGTTGTAAAGTTGCAGCTACCTAGGCTTGAAGCACTCAGCCTAGAAGCTTCTACAAGTGATGTCTGGAATTGTCTGAGATATGTTAGTAATATTAATGGTGGAATTTGGACGGTATTGGGAAAGATGGAGAAAATTTTCCCTCCAAAATGAACAGTATTGAGAAAGATTATTCTTCAGCTTCTCATCGCTGAATACACAAATGAGGTTCACATTCACCCAAAAAAATATATATATATAAAAGATATATTGGACTAGAAAGTGCAGCAATAGCTGCAGAAAAGGCACAATCACTATTTTTCACCTAACAATTGAATGGTTGTAAAACAACTACAATTAACCTTTTTACTTTGAACTCAGTAATTCCAATCCTTTCCAAATCTTTCCAAAAAACTCCTGCCTCATTTCAAATTTTGAATTTTTTTCCCATTTTTGTTTCTTTTATACAAATGATGATCTCTGAACCAGATTTACCTTCTACATTCTTGAGGTGCATCGACACTGTTCACCCTCAGCAGATCTCAACTCCTGCTCCACAACAACTACAATGTGTAAAGAAAAAGTAAGCTTATCATCCTTTTCTTTTCATGTAATAATAGTGTAGAAATAGATTAATTTCTTTTCTGTTTCCTTTATTTCCAATCCCTCAATCTTTAATTTGGTTTTCTGATATATGTTCATTCCATTATATTTCTCAATGTTTAGTGTTCAAGAACAAACTCAAACAACTGCAAATGGAAAAGAAAAAAAACTGTGGCAGCAACAATAATTTAAGAATCAACAAGAAGAACAAATCAAAAAAGAACAAGCAAGAAAACACCAAAATGTGTATAGAAAAAGTAAGTTTATCATCCTAACAATTTTTTGATGCAATATTAGTGTAGAAATAAATTAGCTCTTTCCTATTTTATTTAACTCTTTCATAGTTAGCTTCCAATCCTTTAATCTTTTATTTAGTTTTCTAATATTTGTTCCTACCTTTTCTGGATCTCATAGTTTAGTGTTCAAGAACAAACTCAAACAATTGCAAAGGAGAAAGAAAAACATTTTCGCAACAACAAAAATGCAAGAAAAAAAGACTGAATATCAGCAACAAGAACAAGAAGCAAAAAAATCAGATTCTACAGCTGAAATGTGTATAGAAAAAGTAAGTTTATCTGGCTAACATTTTTTTTATACAATAATAGTGTACAAATAGATTAGCTCTTTCCTGTTGTGCTTAGTTCTTTCATGATTTGCTTCCAATCCTTCAATCTTTAATTGGTTTTCTGATATATGTTCTTACCTGTTCTAGACAATAAACATCAATGTTTAGTGTTCAACAACTAACTGAAACAGCTGCAAATGAGAAAGGAAAAAAAAACCCATGCAGTAGCAAAAATTTAAGAATAACAAACCAACAAGAACAACAAGCAAGAAAACAGAAGAACCTCCGCTAAAATGTGTGAAGAAAAAGTATGTTCAAGCATAGACACAAAGATAGCAGAGGGTATCTATTTGTTCCTCAATCAAATTTAAAATATGACTGACTTCATTGAGGTAAATGCTTTAAAAGAATATGTTTTCATTTTTTAATACAGTCCCTCAATTTTTAAAATTGATTATGATCCAATTTTTTTATATGTGTGTGTATGTGTAAATATATGAGAGCTTAAAATCATGCACTCAGCAAGGGAGCCAAAGAAACGATTCGAGAGTTCAAGATACAACAAACACAAAACCAAATAGCACAACACAATGTAGAGGTATTAATTATTTTTTCTTGATGTTTAAAATCGTAATCTCTCAAATCTTAAGTCGTATTTTAGTCATTAAATTATTTTACCAACTGATTAAACTTCTTTCATGATTACTTTCTCATCTATTCCAGAATCAGTTTTTCTAATCTCATTAATTTCTATAATGCTAGCAATGGACAAGAATATGATCTCACCTCCAAAGCTAAAGTAAGTTTTTCTCCCACCTTTAAAGTTGTGATTCATTTTTAGTTTATAAAAAGGTCACTTCCTTGGTAGAAAATAAGTAAAAAATCCATCAATCATCCATGTTTGGTGAAATACACAAACTTGACGTGCTTTTCTACCAAGGAGCATGTTCAAGGAACTTAGCCACTAAAGTAACTAAAATAATTTTTAAAGCACTTCAGTGTCTACCTGCTTGAGATCATTGAAGAATATAACAAATTAAGAGTGAAGTCACAACAAATTATTAGAAAAAGATCATGAGTAAAAAAAATGTCTAGACATCAGTGTCCAAGAATCCATATACAGGATAACCACACAAAAACAAAAGAAGAAAGAAACAGGAACGTAAGTGTTTAAAAATGATGTAAAGTGTGAAAGGGTAGCAAAACCAATTCTCATATAGGAAGTATCTTATAGAGGGCATTATTTATCAAAATATCAAATCAACTCAAACCATTGAAGCTAACAAATGTTGAATATGGTAACCAAAACCAATCCCACTTTGGGGGGTGTTGCTCAAAAATCTTTAAAGTTGAGACAAAGAGGAGTTGAACAAATTAAGCCAAACAGCCAAATTAAGTTCACTACATTGTCCACTGATACTAATATTTTAACACTAATCTTATTCAGTTTTACTCAATCTATAATTTTTATCATTTATTTTATGTTTTGAAATAATTTTGTGTCACATTAATTAAAGAACATCTTATGTAGTTCAAAATGTTGAAAGCCTTTTATTTTGTAAAAGAAATAGCGTAACCACTCATGTTGAAAGCCTTTTAATTGATCTTGAATCAGAGATTCTCACTAACTACTCATGTTCAACAGTATGCAAGTCCTTCAATTTTCACAAGAACAATGCACACACATTTATTGTGTTAATAATAAGGAAAAAAAATAGGAAATTTACCTTATGTCGTCATTTATGACCCCTCTCTTCCTGTTGTTTAGTGAGGGTGCATCTCTCTCTTCTCTTTTCTTCTTCTTCCATTGCATGCATAACTTAGGAGTCATAGGATCACAACCCTATATATCTTCAATGTAGCTTATCTTCTAATTTCTTTTTCTTCTTCTTCTTCCATTTCATGAGTCAACCTCTTCCCATCCGCAATCATCAGATCACAATCCTAATAATCAAATTGGAAATCACTAGGGTTAAAGAAGTAAAAAAGTTGCAAAACAAAAAATAATTGTGTTAGTAACCCTAAATTGTTTTTGTCCCCAATTAACATGAATATGACAGATTTGTCTACCCGTCTTTTCATGGGTAATTACATGTTTAAGGGATTTAATGGGGTTAAATCCGAAAATATGGGCTGTGCAGATAAATTACAAATGTATGGGGGAGGGGGCTGAAATCGGCTGGGTATTAGCCGATTTCAGGGGAAGAAAAAAAAAGGCAGTGAGGTGATCGGGGGGGCTGAAATTGGCTGGGAGCAGGCCGATTTCAGGGAAAGAAAAAAAATGGGTTGCATGAAGTAAGGATACCACTGGCAGTGAGATCTGTAGTAGATGAACTTTGTGCAGAAGCATAATGTCGTAGATCTCGAAGTGGATTAGTTATATAGGCAATAAACAAGGTGACCAAAGAATCATTGTTATGGAATTGCTAATTATAATAAATTGTCTTTACTTTGGTTTCTTTCTCCCCCCNGATTTATCGGTTGCTTTACTCGCCACCAAAAAGCGAAGACTTCGGAGACGAAGAAAGAGCTTGCCAGAGACGAAGATAGTGCTTGCCGGAGAAGGAGATATTAGACAAGAGAGAGAATAAGAAAATAGAAGAGTTTTGTGATAGAGAGAAGAATAATCGATTGCGAGAGGGAGAGACAACCAACAAAATTAATGAGATGCTGATGGGGGATGAGAGAAGTAGTAGTTCTTGGGTAAAGAGAGAAGAAGAATGGAGAATGAGAAATGGGGGGATGTGGATCTGATTTAGGGGAAATATAAAGAAAAACAAAGATTGAAGAAGTTGATAGTGTAGGTTGAGTGTGTTAAACACAATAGTATTTCTTCAGGAATATAATACTTAAGAATGCTATTATTGAGTATTCTATAAAATTTGTTTTACAATTAAAAAATTTTAGATTTTTTTTTAGTTTCACAATAATAAATTATAAACATGTGCGATTGATGATACATATTTTTAGGAATATGTATGATAATTATCAAATTATCCTAATAAATTTAATTATATTATTATTATTATTTTATTTTTTAAAATAAAAGTGAGGATAAATTGGTCTTTTCATATAATATTTCTATTTGCATGACATTGAAGTAAAATATTCCCAACCTATAAGGTGGGTATTGAAACGCATAAAAACATGGGTATATAATTTTTTTGGGAATGATTTGTTCACAAAAATAAATTTTTATACCTTAAAACAAAATTTAACAACCCTAGAAATAATACTTGCACCTACATTGCATTTGGTTGATGAGATTAATTAGCACTTGATTGCATTAAATTGCAATCCGGAGATGTGCTATATTAGTTTAGGGTTTAGAGTTTAGATTAAACCCTAATCTATATATTAGTTCAGACTCTACTTGCCTGTCAAATGAAGATCAGGATCCACACACCAGAATTTTTAAATACTATTTGATGTTCTGGTGTGCCTAACCATGAGTTGAAATTGAAGGTTGGAACACCAATTATGTTGCTGCGAAATATAGATTACTCAACCGGTTTATGCAATGACACTAGATTGGTCATTACAAGACTTGGCCAACATGTTCTGGAAGCAAAAGTAATCACAGGTAACAATAGTGGGCAAAAGGTTTTCATACCCAGAATGACCTTAACTTCTTTAGATTTAAAATTACCATTTAAATTACAAAGAAGACAATTTTCTGTCATGGTTTCATATGGAATGACAATTAACAAAAGTCAAGGCCCAATCTTTATCAAAGGTGGGACTATTGTTGAAAAAAACCCATTTTTCACACATGGTTAGTTGTATGTTGCAATATTAAGAGTTACTAGCAGGAAATGATTGAAGATATTGATCTATCATGATGATAGCAACAACAATTCACAAACTACCAATGTCATCTACAAAGAAGTTTTCCGACATGTTTGAACTATTATCAATAAATGTATCTGAATATTATGTTCGAAAATACTATTTTCTTTCATCACTATTCAAAATTTAGCGGTGCTGTATTTCTTACATTTAACTTTAAGCATTATGTATTACACATGCACATACATAAATAAATTTTTTATTTTTAATTTGTAATAAAATGTAAGCATATTTTGAGAGATAAGAGCTTCAAAATTCAAAAAAGTTATTTCTATAAAAATTTATTTTCTTTGTTGTTATTATGAATTACCGTGTTAATTAGTGATCATGTTTTTTTACAAATAATTAATTAAAAAATATTATCTACTATTAACAAAAAAAAAAATGTTGTCCCTTGATAATGTTGTCCCTAAACCCTAAACCCCAAACCTCCCTTGATAATAGATGTTTAAAATTTAAATTATTTAATCATATAGATGATATAGATAATTAATCATAACATATACTTATTTATGTGTATATTTTATTCTTTCCCACGTATAATCNCGGTTGCTTTACTCGCCACCAAAAAGCGAAGACTTCGGAGACGAAGAAAGAGCTTGCCAGAGACGAAGATAGTGCTTGCCGGAGAAGGAGATATTAGACAAGAGAGAGAATAAGAAAATAGAAGAGTTTTGTGATAGAGAGAAGAATAATCGATTGAGAGAGGGAGAGACAACCAACAAAATTAATGAGATGCTGATGGGGGATGAGAGAAGTAGTAGTTCTTGGGTAAAGAGAGAAGAAGAATGGAGAATGAGAAATGGGGGGATGTGGATCTGATTTAGGGGAAATATAAAGAAAAACAAAGATTGAAGAAGTTGATAGTGTAGGTTGAGTGTGTTAAACACAATAGTATTTCTTCAGGAATATAATACTTAAGAATGCTATTATTGAGTATTCTATAAAATTTGTTTTACAATTAAAAAATTTTAGATTTTTTTTTAGTTTCACAATAATAAATTATAAACATGTGCGATTGATGATACATATTTTTAGGAATATGTATGATAATTATCAAATTATCCTAATAAATTTAATTATATTATTATTATTATTTTATTTTTTAAAATAAAAGTGAGGATAAATTGGTCTTTTCATATAATATTTCTATTTGCATGACATTGAAGTAAAATATTCCCAACCTATAAGGTGGGTATTGAAACGCATAAAAACATGGGTATATAATTTTTTTGGGAATGATTTGTTCACAAAAATAAATTTTTATACCTTAAAACAAAATTTAACAACCCTAGAAATAATACTTGCACCTACATTGCATTTGGTTGATGAGATTAATTAGCACTTGATTGCATTAAATTGCAATCCGGAGATGTGCTATATTAGTTTAGGGTTTAGAGTTTAGATTAAACCCTAATCTATATATTAGTTCAGACTCTACTTGCCTGTCAAATGAAGATCAGGATTTCTTTTACGCTATCCACACACCAGAATTTTTAAATACTATTTGATGTTCTGGTGTGCCTAACCATGAGTTGAAATTGAAGGTTGGAACACCAATTATGTTGCTGCGAAATATAGATTACTCAACCGGTTTATGCAATGACACTAGATTGGTCATTACAAGACTTGGCCAACATGTTCTGGAAGCAAAAGTAATCACAGGTAACAATAGTGGGCAAAAGGTTTTCATACCCAGAATGACCTTAACTCCTTTAGATTTAAAATTACCATTTAAATTACAAAGAAGACAATTTTCTGTCATGGTTTCATATGGAATGACAATTAACAAAAGTCAAGGCCCAATCTTTATCAAAGGTGGGACTATTGTTGAAAAAAACCCATTTTTCACACATGGTTAGTTGTATGTTGCAATATTAAGAGTTACTAGCAGGAAATGATTGAAGATATTGATCTATCATGATGATAGCAACAACAATTCACAAACTACCAATGTCATCTACAAAGAAGTTTTCCGACATGTTTGAACTATTATCAATAAATGTATCTGAATATTATGTTCGAAAATACTATTTTCTTTCATCACTATTCAAAATTTAGCGGTGCTGTATTTCTTACATTTAACTTTAAGCATTATGTATTACACATGCACATACATAAATAAATTTTTTATTTTTAATTTGTAATAAAATGTAAGCATATTTTGAGAGATAAGAGCTTCAAAATTCAAAAAAGTTATTTCTATAAAAATTTATTTTCTTTGTTGTTATTATGAATTACCGTGTTAATTAGTGATCATGTTTTTTTACAAATAATTAATTAAAAAAATATTATCTACTATTAACAAAAAAAAAAATGTTGTCCCTTGATAATGTTGTCCCTAAACCCTAAACCCCAAACCTCCCTTGATAATAGATGTTTAAAATTTAAATTATTTAATCATATAGATGATATAGATAATTAATCATAACATATACTTATTTATGTGTATATTTTATTCTTTCCCACGTATAATCATTTTATTTGTCATATATTATATAATTTAGTCTAAACAAAATAATTAAATTTCAAATTAACTGTTAATAAAAAATATTAAAATCAAATCAAATATTATTTTATGAAATTCGAAGGTGTGGTTGGGCGAAAAAGGTTCATTATTCCTTGAACAAATATTAGAGGTTCAATCCCTAGCTTTAGGTATAGAGTACCCTTAAATGCTTGGGTCAGTTGTCCCACCATTAAAGGTGCCTACAAGTCAGTATGTAATTAGTTATCAGACCCACACCCATGGTTATCAAACTCGCGAGTTTAAGTAAACTCGTGGAGCTTCCGTAAACTCGGATCGCAAACTCGGATCATAAACTCGTACGAGTTTACCTATTATTAAAAAAATATTTTAAAAAATTATTGTGCTACAAAAATATATTTAATAAAACTTGAAATTCATAAATACTTTTTACTCCATAATAAAGCACTAATAAAGATGAAATATATGAGTTCTAAGTTCAATTCATAGATAATATATAATACATTTGTTTGAACCAGAACATATCCTCCTCTACAAAAACTTAATGATAAATAAAATCTATCAACACAAGAAAGAGGCGATGTATTGAATCCCCAACATAGCAAATGTATATAAAGAACAATGTCATTCATTCTTGATGGATGTAGTTTGCTTCGAGCCGACAGCAAAGAATTCGGTGATGAGTTCGAGGGGCATGCCCTTTGTTTCTAGAACCTTTAATAACACAAATATCCAGGAGATGACACACACAACAACATAAATATCAAAGATATCAGTGAATCCCATATTACTGAGCATCACAAAAAGCGAGTATGTAACGATAATGTCTCCAATCCAGAACACTAAAGTACAGATAGCGATGCAGAGGTCACGCACCCTTATGGAAAAGATATTTAAAATACATACGATGGATTAGCGACAAAGCACGATGACACTACGGAGTACGATTGCATGCGCAACTGAAAAAAAAAACAACCCTACCTGTGTGGTAAACTCGTAAAATCGGCAGTAAACTCGCGATTTTATGCGAGTTTACCCGATTTTACCCGAGTTTACCCAAAAACGAGTTTACATGCGAGTTAGCTCGATTTTACTACCTAAACTCGTAAACTCGTACGATTTTACGAGTTAACAAGTGATTTTGATAACTATGCCCACACCCATGGATATCTGATCGTGTACCAAAAAAGTCTTATTTTATGGTGGGACAGTACATAGAATTATATTTTATTTAGGGTAATTTTGAACATAATATTTAATTTAAAATTTAATTCAATTTAAATTAAATAATTAAAAAAAGTCTCCATAAAATTAAAAAAATTTATGGTAAGTTTAGTTAAACAACTTATTTAAATCTCCATATTTAATTAAAGTGGAAAAATTAGTCTCCTTAATAAGAGAAATACTTGGATGTTGATGGAGTGATTTAACGTGTGTTTCATGAGTATTATGGACCATTGATTACTTTTTTTTTTTAGATATGTAGTACGTCTTCTTAAGTTCGAAGAAACTCCAAACTGAAATAAGAAGTATAAAAAGGAAGAAAATGGATCAAAGAGGGCCCCACAAAGCTTTGCAAAACTCAATCAAGGTTTCGTTAAAAATCTCTCGCAACAAATCCAATGAGACAACCCCCCCTTTTTTAAGAGAAGAAAAAAAATCTTATTGATTAACTTTTAGTATATTTTTTAAACATTGTAAATTCAAATAAGTGGTTCATGACGTTCTATCTCTCCTAATTTCACCTACCATGTTTACATTTGTGAGAGACTAATTTGTTTACTTAAATGAAATGTGAGGAACTAATTGTGTAATAGATTAGCCAATGATATTATAAAATTATTATTGTGTCATTCAAAGGAGTTAATTTTTACATCAACTATTTCCCTTTCTTCTTGAATGTATATTATTTTTGAAAATCGATTGTTCAAGTGAAATGTTCGACTAAATTATGAAGGAATAAAAGTTAATCCAATAATTCATTAAATAAATAAGTGTTAATCATTTTTGCACTCAATCGCAAGAGCACGGGTCTCGAATTTATATTTTATCTAATTAAGTAATCAAGAGAAAAAAAACACATGCCCTTAGTAGAGTTATGTATTTATTACTTAGTAAACAAGTGTCCTTAATTTAAAATATGTAATTTTGAATGAGAATGGTAATTTTTTATATTCCATCTATTCTTTGATATTAGTTCATTTCTCATTTTTAGATTCATTTATAATTTAATGTATTTGGATATAAAATATATCCATATATATATATATATATTAAATTATGAATGGACATAAAAAAGTGAAATGAACTAATATTGAAAAATGGAAAAGTACCTAATAATTTAACAGAACAAAGAAAATAGATAATTTTTATGTTCCCAATATTTCTATTGCAACAATAAATTACAAAACTATAACAAATTTAATTTATTCGCTTAATTTTATAATTTGACAAATACAATTAAAATTTATTTTTAAGTCATGTATATATTATTTATTAAATTAATATAGATTTTATTCAATTAAGTAATATCGTGCATCACATGTGTCTATATTATAGCAAAATGATCAATCAATGAAGGTTTATATTTTAAGGAATTACCAATGCAAACATTTAGGTATTTAACATTAGTACATGTGGTACATGATTTTACTTACAACATTATATAACAAAGATTTTTAACTACTAATCATTCCGTGCATCGCGTGAGTTTAAAATCTAGTCATACTTTAAGATTGTGAAGTTAAAGGCCAAAAAGGGCTGGCTTGAATGTATTTTGATTGGTCAATGCTTGAAGGTTGATTGCTTTCTAAACCATAGATGAAATAACGTATATATAACAATGTTCTCAAAATTGAATGGACTTTGAACCGGATAAAATATTGACTTAAAGGTTCACTAATTTAACCAATTGAATTGAGATTGTAATTATTTGTTTATATATATATATATATATATATAATCTTAATAAAAATTTAACATTTATGTATTTTTGTTATTGCTATCAAACATGATTTTTTTAGTACAAAAATAAAACACGATTATTTTAACTAGCGGTTTAATAGGCACTTATATACATGTTAAGTCACATTTTTTATTTTATAAAAATTAATATGATTAAAACCTCATTTAATTATAAAAAAATAAAAAGATGGCAATGCGTTAGTAATTATTAAGATATAGTGAGTTGAGTGGATAAAATAAATACATGTATAAAAATAAAAATATATAAATAATAAATAATAAGAAAAAGCTAACAAGTGTGATAAGACTTCTTAGCAAAACCTAAATAACAATGAGTTTTACAAAATTAGTGGGCTTGAAAAAATAATTAAATAGAATTAATAATAATATTGAACATCACACTTGCATTCTCACCCATGGCCCCAATTCTGAAGAGTTTGTTTGAAATCCCACAAGGGGCCCAGATTCGAAACAGCCCATAATAAAGTCCATTATTCCCAAAAAATTTCAAACCGGTTTACCCATTTTTTGACCGGTTCGAACGGTTTCCGAAGCTCCTCGTTCTTCTCTCTCGTAAACCCTGAACGAAGCTGAAGGACACAGTTGAAGGCTGTGTAACTCAAACCCCCGGCGAGTTCACTCAGTCTTGAAAACTCGGTTGGGACTCGGTCTCCCTTCAGATTTAGCCAATATGCAAGTCGCCTCCAATGCTCGCCGAGCCTCCTCTCGGTTGCTGCGGCAATCTCCGATTTTCCACCATTTCCTTTCTTCTCATCTTCCAAGCTCCGAGCAGCGTCTTCCCTGCACCACTAACCTCTCGCAACTGAACCCTTCTTCCTCAGGTGAACTTTTCTCGCCTCGCTCTGCTTTGTTTTGAAATTTAAACTTCCGAGAGTTTAGAAATTTGATGTTTGTTCGCAGTGGGAAGATTGAAATTCTAATTAGGTTAGAGTGTAAAATTTGATAAAATGATTTTATTGATATGAGGTTGTTGAATTAGACAGGGATCGCACCATGTTACTACTGGCATGCCGCAATGGAACCGACGTGTTTCACCATGCCAAAGGCTTTTTATACTTCTGGAGTGGATACAGTTGAAGGGACTACAACAGGTAAAATCCAATTCTTTCACTTTCACAGTCTTTGTAATGTTTTCTTTTTGGATTTTTTTTTTTATTTGAAATTCAACACCTTTTGATCTTTGTTTTTGTGTTTCTGAGTGCAGAGGCAGTGAAGGAGCTCTATGATAAGATGCTGGAGTCTGTCAATGTTAAACGATCAATGCCACCGAATGCTTGGCTGTGGTCCATGATTGCAAATTGTAAAGACGATGGGGACATTAGACTCCTATTCGACATTTTGCAGAACCTACGCAGATTTGTTAGTTTCTACTCATGTCGTCTTCAACCTCTTTCTGTTGCAAATTCAATTATTTATTTATTCATTCTCTCTGTTGTCTTTGTTGTTTTTTAATCTGTTTTGTAAACAGAGGTTGTCAAATCTCCGCATTCATGAAAATTTTAATTGCAATCTCTGCCGAGAAGTTACTAAAGCATGTGTTAAAGCAGGGGCCATTGATTTCGGTATGCATACTTTATATGTGCCTGCACTTTTGTCTCTTGCACTCCTATAATCCATGTTGTTTCTTATTAAAATTTAAGACATGAAATATTGAGGTTATTTGATTAAAATGTATATGCAGGAAAGAAGGCTTTATGGAAGCATAATGTCTATGGACTGAGCCCAAGTGTTGCTTCTGCTCACTATTTACTGGTAATGTCGGAACTATTCATGTTCTAAATTTTTTAATTCTGCCTCCTATTCCCGGGTTGGTAAATTACTGTTATTTTACTGTAGTCGCATGCTAAGAACCAAAATGATACTAAACTGCTGGTGGAAGTAATGAAACTTCTGAAGAGGAATGATTTGCCATTGCAACCAGGCACAGCAGATATAGTTTTCAGGTATATTGAAATTGTGAGATTTCCATGCTTTTGTTTTGTAATGCAAAGGGTCTTATGTGAAAGAATTGTCCTTAATATTTGAATTTGGATTTCATTTCTACAGTAGATATAATTATTCTCTTAATTGCCAGACTGAAATGCAGTTAATTTTGGATCCCATCTTATTATTAGTCCCCAAAATGTATATGCTGATTGTATCAAAGCAACTTGGGGCATGTTTGTGCATAGGGCTATAAGTTTACAGTGTTGTAGGTTTTCATAATTTTCTGAGCTTGCAAACAATTCAGTGCAGTATTATGACATCTGTTTGTTAACCAAAACCTTTCTGTGAAG
The DNA here is from genome assembly GCA_003254905.1 of Nissolia schottii. Classification (NCBI taxonomy): domain Eukaryota; kingdom Viridiplantae; phylum Streptophyta; class Magnoliopsida; order Fabales; family Fabaceae; genus Nissolia; species Nissolia schottii. Next base: position 1,568,466 of record QANU01011901.1, read on the forward strand.
CTGAAAATGATGCAAATGGGGGAGATTCTAGCCTTTTTCATATCCAGACCAGTTCTATATTTGTCATGCAGTTTTGTTCATTCTTAAAAAAACCCAAAAATAAAATGGAAAGGAGAAAAAGATTGAGTTTTGGTATTGTCTACCATTAAACAATATAATTACATATACATATATTATCTTGGTTTTGGTTTAGACTTCTTATTCTTCTATATATGCCTCTGACCCGTCACTTGGGTTGATCACTTGCAGTATCTGTTACAATACGGATGACTGGGAGTTGATTAATAAGTATGCAAAAAGGTTTCTCAAGGCTGGTGGTGTAAAACTACGGCAAACCTCATTTGACACATGGATGAAATTTGCTGCCAAAAGAGGTGCATATATTTTTTTAGTTTTCTTAGTTTTTTCTTCCTTCCTAATTTTGTTACCTTTCAGCATAATGAAGTATTTCAATATATAGATGTCCTGTTACTGTGTTTTATTTACAGAACCAAAATAAATTATGTCTATATTAAAGAACCTGATAGCAAATCCATAGTGGAGGTGGTCCGCATGATAAACTCTTTTGTCAATGGTGATTGTGTTCATCTGCTTGTGTCTTCTAGTTTTAAGGAACACTGGGATTTCTCATTGAGTCGCCCCAAACAAAATAGTACTATCATTGACTGAGGGATCCATGCCAAGTAAATATATTTTTTGTCTAATGGTCTTGACTTGTTCTCTCCATATCGCTTTTATATTCCTGGTCTCAACAATATTTGTTGTTTAATAACCTCTTCAAGAATAGTAGGCTTATTATATAAGCACATGTACAGTTTTCACCAAAAGAGGGTATGAGTACAGTAGTACTGTATGATCTCAAGGTCATGCTATATATATATATATATATATATATATATATATTGTTTGAGCTTTCTAAATTGTTTCTTCCTGTGCTGAATTAGTCATTTTATGTACGTCATTTTCCTTTTTGTAGGAGATATTGAGAAATTGTGGGAAATTGAGAAGTTGAGATCGGAGTCAATGAAGCAGCATACTTTGACAACTGGGCTTTCTTGTGCCAAGGCAAATCCATCTACACCACTTTCTTATTTGATAATTGTTATAGTGCAGTTATCAAATCTATATGCTGTGTGTTTACTATGTAGCTTATCACATGAGATCATTCCTTTCTGAAAGCATGGTATATTGCAAAAAAAAATATTTTGCTTTTTTGGCATGTTGGTGTTGTCTATAAATTGAGTCTAGTTGTGCACGTCTTTCTAAACATAAAAAACTTCTTAATTTTCCCTATTTGACAAGACTTATCCAATCGTACATCTGTCTCATGAATTGCTGTTAACTTCAGTTCAATGCTGATGCTTGTTTCTAGTAGCTGGGTCGGGCCATAGCAGAGTTCAACTCGGGAAGTAAGCTAAGCTTGTGTTTATGACTTTGCAGGGTCTTCTGTTGGAACGTAAACCCAGTGATGCCGCTGCCATTATCCAACTTCTAAATCAGGTATAAACTGTGTCATTTTGTACACATTTGTGTTTATAAATTTCTCTGCTAGAGAAAGTGAAACAACGAAAGGTTTCAGCAATAAAAAGTGAAGCAGTGGAAGATGAAATTGTAAGCTTATCTGCCTGGAAATGATGGTCAAAATAAAAAATCAGTTTAGACCAGAGCAAATGTTAAATTGTAGCAAAAGCAGTAGCTCTTCCAGTAGGAACCGTCAAAATCAAATCAATTCCCTTATCATGGTGGTAAAGAAATTATATCCTTAATTATATTTGGAAACTTTTTTTAGGTTTTGATATGATATTGACATTGTTAGAGACAAACTTATGATTGGATTGATTAGAGGGATAATCTGGTGATGCAGTTTTGGTTTGATTTTGTTTTAATGCTATTCCTTCATATATGTTGTGTTTGCTTTGGTGATGGTTGTGTTGATTAGAATGACTGTTAGCAAATTGAGTGGAAGGCGATATTTGTCTTTGCATAGTCTTATATATAACTCTTCCTTCTTTGGTAGACTTTGTCTGATGCAAAAAAGTCAGGCATCAAGGATGAACTTCAGAAGCTTGTATCTGAGTGGCCTTTTGAAGTTACCAAGCACCAGAAAGAAGAGTACAGAAAGGTAATACTATACTATCTCAATCATAAAGAAAAATTACTTTTGACCTTGTTGATTTGCGGCGCTGAGACACTAATATGTTTTATACATTTTTCTTTCATTACTGACAGGCATTAGTTACCTCTTTAAAATCTGATATCCTTGCCATGGTTAGTGAACTGAACATGGGACTTAATGCAAGTATAAACTGGGAAGAACTTAACGGAAAAGAAGCAATTCCACAATAGCATGGCTTCAAAATCAGAAAGTGCTCCTCTGAGGAGTAGCTCATTACTAGGATTCTTCCTAGCCCTAGTTAGATACCGAGAGAGTCTATTGTGAGCAAAATGTTGATTATTAATTTGAATTTCATTATTTTTCTTCCATTCTTATTATTTCTTCTTGTATTTCCCACAAGTGCTTAAGGATGGCATATTAGTAATGGTGGAGCAAAATATGATGGGGTGTATGCATCTAATCACGCAAATGTTTTTTTTCCAATACAAGTGAAGGCGCAATTATATCTTTTTAGTCAAGTTGAAGTGATCCCCTTTTTCTCTTGATTATGGTCGCAATTTCCGCCTACTGGTCATTTCCCTTCCTGCATTGTTTATTCTACGTACTGGACTGGTTCTTCACCTTCAGGCTTCAGCATCTATACACTCGGGCTCCTTTAATGGTGCTTGCTAAGGTACATTTGTAGCTGGATAGGTAAAGTTACCTTTCCTGCATGTCCCAATCAAGTTCAGACACAGGACATCTTTGTCTCCTATTTTTATATGCTTCAATTGCAAAAGACACTCCAACCTAAATTAAAATTGTTATTTAGTCTATTTCTGAACTTAATTTATTTGACACAAATTATTGACACAGATTTGCATTTTATACTTACTATTCAATAAAAGCATTATAACATAAACTTAATTTATCATTTAAGATCAAAATTATAAAAATGATAGAACACTAAAAATTACTCTTCAAGAACCCTATATTCACAACCAATGCACTAAACTCCGTGTGTGGTCTTTACACATCTGAATTCCAAGGTTCGTTGATTTACTTTGAATTCCAAATTTAAGGACTTTGTACTTCAATTTTATGAGATGGAAATCCTTGGACCTAAAGAGTGAGATGTTAATCCTTGATATCATAGTTCCAGCATTTCCACTGTGCACATTTTGGCTTGCTGCCACCTTAAAGGAGGAGAAAGAGGTGAGTTAGAACAATGGCTTCCTTGGTCGATGCATACGGCGAGTACCTCTCTATTTTGTTTAAATTGATTGGTTGTTTTGTACAATTGTGCTTTTCTCCATCACGAGTAAACGAAGGGGATCCTAGAAGAGAAACTTGTAAACTGGTTTGACCATGTACTCTATTAAGTTCTAAATTCTAACATTCAATTTCGTGCTCGAAATTTGAATTGATCCTCCACAGAGCTCTACAGAGCTGCTATTTTTTATTTTATTTTATTATTATTATGGTTAACTTTCATTAATCACAGCAAAAAAACCAAAGAGAAATCAAAAAACACTAGGTACATCCAAAACGCCACCGTATTCGTGATAACAAACACAATAACAAAACATTGACAAAGCATAACAGACGTAGGTCATGTCTCTTAAAAATCGCTCCGCAAAAACTCAAATGGGACAAAATTTCTAATTTTTTAGACGAGACCCAACCCACACCTATTAAGACACCCTTACAACTTAATGACTAGGGAAAAGATACATTACATTTAAAGCTTGAAAAAAAAACTAAAAAACTAAAAAACTAAAATGCAAGACAAAATATATGAACACAATTAAATTCAACAACACATTGCCGACTGTATTGCTTAGGATCTTCCATAGATATTTAGCCGATCCATCCCTTTTGAACCCAACACCTTTCCAGACTAAAAGCACCATCCTTGTAAATACCCATTCAAACCCGCAAGCCATGAAGAGCACCTAACCATCAATCCAATTTTCCAAAATTAGCATACACATGAAACCAAAGGAGACAACACTCTCAGAAATTATTTGTGGCCTCCAATACAAGCACACCTGTACCGGATAAAGGACCCTAAACAACCCTAGTGCAATGGTAGTCCACAATCGTGTGTCAATGATTCCTCCATTGATTGAGCCAAATTTCAGCAGCTTGTAATGTTTTTTCTATATTTGGACTAGAATTTTCAAAGATTCGTCTATTTCTAACGCCCCATATTACCCACAAGGTGACGAAAAAGGCAGAGCACTAATCTTTGTTCAGATGTCTATTAATCACGACATTAGTCCAGGCTTCAAAAAAATCTCTCGCCTTCTGAGGCCCTACCCAACATATATTCCATTGACTCAACCACAAACCCCAAACTTTCATGGAAAACTCACAACTCGCAAAGAACAAGTATTGCCTCCTGCTGTCGAATTATTTTTAATTGTGCAAGTTTATCTCTAGTATTAATTCGTCCCACCAAAACAAACCAAGAAAATAATTTGATACATGGCGGCACAAGACCTTTCCACACTTGGGATGAAAAATTAAAACTGATTACCTAGTGGGCTTGTTGGCTGACTTTTGTTACTTGTTTTGTTAGTGATTTGACTGAGAAATCTCCATCTTTGCAGAACTTTCAAATTAATCTGTCGCTTCTGCCTTCATAAATTTTAGCATTCAACAGTGTTGAGTAAAGTTCATTCAACAAATTATGCTCTCACTGAAACAAATTTCGCCGCTACTAGAGGCTCCAAACCCACCCGATGCCATCCGAAAACCCACATTTAGAGATCTTGCAATTCTTTAGAATTGAAATAGAATACAAATGAGAGAAAGTTTCCATAAGTCTCATCTTCCCCACCCACAGATCTTCCCAAAATAACGCTTTACCTCCATCACTCACCTCCATGCGAATACCTTTGAGCCCCATAAGCCACACATTGTTGTTTTTTGCTTTCCAAATACTCTGTCAATGACCTCTGTTTGATTTCAATAGTTGAGCGCTATTGCAAGCTTCTTCATTCATCTTGTTACAAGACAAAACCACTTTCTTCCAAAGTGGCCAATCCTCTTTAGAAAACCGCCACCACCACTATTTTTAATGGCCAAGTCCCCCTAAGCCGTTGTATTTTTTTGGTTTCTGTAATTGGGACCATTTGATGAGATGTATACCCTTTTCTCTATTCAACTTCCTCCAAAAGAAACGACTTTGTAGGTTGATGATTTTCTGTTGCACTTGTTTTGGCATCTTAAAATGGTTGGAATAGTATAATGGCAGGCAGTTGACTACTGCTTTAATTAATACTAGCTTTCTTGCTTTGAGGGGAGTGTGTGATAATTTTAGAGTTCTTGTTTGAAAAGGGAAAAAAATTGTTTGGTGGACTAAGTTTTTAGCCAAATGAAGTATACTTCTCGTTGTTGTTGGCATTCTTACTAATTTCAAGAATTTCAATATTAATTGGTTGTGAAGAATGCCAAGTTTGAGAGAGTGGTGGAATCTTGTGTCTGCAGGAATAAACTTATAATATTTACGATGTAAAATCATGACTACTACTATTTTAAAGTTATCCATAATAAATTTGATCATCATATCTATAATTAATTATTACTTGTTTAAATTATGTTTCTCATTGTTATTACTGCAAGTTATTTTATTTTACTCCCATTTTATGATATCACACTACTTTATCTATCATGCATCATATCAACTATAAATATGTCACGTATATAGACTAACAAGTTTTCCTATTTTTTTTACTAGCTATAACTATAGGCTTTATGCAACATTTTATGACCTATAATTAGGTTTCTTTAACTTATTTTATACAAGAGTACAGAAAAAAATAAAGTTACATGTATATATATATAAGTTAACGCAATCGTATTACAAATATTATATACACACACGCGTGTATAATACATTTTTCTCCAAATTGTATATTGTATGTATGCAACGTTATATGTGTGTGTTACATATTCACAATATATTTATTATTATTATAATAATAATATTATTATTATTATTATTATTATTATTATTATTATTATTATTATTATTATGTATTTCATTTATTTATTGTTCATATTTGTTATCACTTTGTAATAAATTGTGTTTCCATCCTATAATTCTATATGTACCTACATTATTTCATGCATCATGATTTTTCACATGAAATGACAAGTTTCTACTTTATCTATTCTTTTTTACATGCATAATTAATTTTTTTTCTCATGAAATGACAAGTTTCTATTTTTCTCTAGCCATAGGCCTTGCATAGCTATTGCCTCTTTTATATATCCAACGTGAACGTTATTGCAAATAAAAAGATGAGACAAGGATAAAACATGGAGCATGCCTTAATATTGCTTTGACTATAGGACACGTCTATTGCACAAATGACAAAATGTGTCATTCGTGTATTTATATTATATTGCCATGATACCTCTACAAGTCAAAGTTTGTCTGTCATATAGTAGTGAACAATTATAGTGAGTAATTGTGTAAAGAAAACCTCTTTTTCTTGTGTCTGTGTGAGTAAGGAACAAGAGGGAAAAAAAATTAGTGAAATACATTATTTGAGATATTTGTAAATCGGAAACAAATAATGAGTTTCATGGGAGCCATTGAGTATCAATACAAGAGTTTCAACGACTCCAAGTGAGTATTGTTTCTTAAAGCCAATTTTAACAGTTATTAGTATTTATTTTTATTAACGTTATTTTATGCATATTATGAGTAAAGTTATGATAATACCAGGAAATAATTTAAAAAATATTATAGGAAATATTTTCAATGATCAACAAGGAACAATTTCAAAATATGTCATGAAAAATATTTACGAACTCATGAAATCCTTTTTATTTACACATGAGTTTGTTTGATATTAAGTAACATTGCAAGGGTTGCATGGCGAACACTATGATTTTTGGATATTATTATCATAATGATAAAATGAATGTATAAGTTTTGGTTGGAAGTATCTAAATTCGAATTGTACGTTAGCAACGACCTGTGTCGACTCCAAATACCTTATAGACATACCGTGACGTCTGAATAGATAGCATACTGTGAGGCTCAGATAATACTCTAAAATAGATATTTCCTCGTATAATCAATCTTATTATTGCCTTTGAGAGTTATTAAAGATTTTAGTGTTAAGATGTGACTTATGAATTTATTTACTAAATTAATATAATTAAGTTAGAGGCTTGCATGAGAGATTCTATCCCTCATGCACTGATCATGATTTTTTAGTCGTAACAATAGTTACATATCTATTCTAGTACTAATAGCTGAAAAGTTTCAAACAAAACAATGGACAAGCGTCAACCATATGGAGAAAATTTTCTCTCCAAAATGATCAGTATTGAGAAAGATTATTCTTCAGCTTCTCATCACCGAATGCATAAATGGGGTTCACATTCACCCCAAAAAAAGAGATAATATATAAGATATATTAGAACAGAAAGTGCAACAGTAAATGCAGAAAAGGCACAATCACTATTTTCCACCTAACAACTGAATGGTTGTAAAATAACTATAATTAACCTTTTTTACTTTGAACTCAGTGATTCCAATCCTTTCTAGATCTTTCCAAAAAACTCCCACCTTATTTCAAATTTTGAGTTTTTTTCCCATTTTTGTTTCTTTTATACAAATGATGATCTCTGAACCAGATTTACCTTCTGCACCATTGAAGTGCATCGACACTGTTCACCCCCAGCAGATCTCAACTCCTGCTTCACAACATCTAAAATGTGTATAGAAAAAATAAGCTTATCATCCTTTTTTTTTCTCATGCAATAATAGTGTAGAAATAGATTAGTTCTTTCCTGTTTCCTTTACTTCCAATCCTTCAATCTTTAATTTGGTTTTCTGATATATGTTCATTCCTATTCTATTTCTCAATGTTTAGTGTTTAAGAACAAACTCAAACAACTGCAAATGAAAAAGAAAAAAAATTGTGGCAGCAACAATAATTTAAGAATCAACAAGAAGAATATAAGTGTTTAAAAATTATGTAAAGTGTGAAGGGGTAGCAAAACCAATTCTCATTCAGGAGGTATCTTATAGAGGGCATTATTTATTAAAATATCAAATCAACTCAAACCATTGAAGCCAACAAATGCTGAATACGGTAATCAAAACCAGTCCCACTTTGGGAGTGTTGCTCAAAAAGCTTTAACGTTGGGACAAAGAGGATTTGAACAAATTAAGCCTATCAGTCAAAGCTTCCTCAAAAGAAACAGAACCACCCATTGATCTACCAACAGTTCAACAAAATCAAATATAAAAAAAGAAACAAAAAAAAGACTTTTACAACTAACACAGAATACAGGGGATTGAATAAGTTCACTACATTGTCCACTGATAGTCTGATACTAATATTTTAAAACTAATCTTATTCAGTTTTACTCAATCTATAATTTTTATCATTTATTTTATATTTTGAAATCATTTTGTGTCACATTAATTAAAGAACATCTTATGTAGTTCAAAATGTTGAAAACCTTTTATTTTGTAAAAGAAATAACATAACCACTCATGTTGAAAGCCTTTTAATTGATTTTGAACCAGAGATTCTCACTAACTACTCATGTTCAACAATATGCAACTCCTTCAGTTTTCACAAGAACAATGCACACACACTTACTGTGTTAATGATAGGAAAAAAAAATTAGGAAATTTACCTCAATGCATCTCTTTCTTCTCTTCTTCTTCCATTGCATGCATAACTTAGGAGTCATATGATCACAATCCTATATATCTTTATAATGTAGCTTATCTTCTAATTTCTTCTTCTTCTTCTTCTTCTTCCATTTCATGAGTCAACCTCTTCCCATCCACAATCATCATATCACAATCCTAATAATCAAATTGAAAATCACCAGGGTTAAAGAAGAAAAAAGGTTCCAAAACAAAAAGAATTGTCTTAGTAACCCTAAATTATTTTTGTCCCCAATCAACATGAATATGACAGATTTGTCTTATGTCTTCATGGGTCCCCATTTTACATTAAATAATCAAACAAGTAAAAAACCCCAATTTTACATGCAATTTAATCCCAGAATTTCATATTTATCATTTGCTTTACTCACTATGGATGCTTTACTCACCACCAAAAATCAAAAACGTCGAAGACGAAGAGAGAGCTTGCCAGAGATGAAGAGAGCGCTCCTCAGAAAAGGAGAGATTAGCCAAGAGAGAGAATAATAAAAGAGAAGAGTTTTGTGATAGAGAGAAGAATAATCAATTGCAAGAGGGAGAGGCAACCAACGAAATTGATGAGGTGCTGATAAGGGACGAGAGAAGTAGTAATTCTTGGGTAAAGAGAGAAGAAGAATCAAGGGGGATGTGGATCTGATTTAGGGGAAATATAAAGAAAAACAAAGATTTAAGAAGTTGATAGTGTAGGTTGAGTGTGGTAAACACAACAATATTTGTTTAGGAATATAATACTTAAGAATGTTATTATCGAGTATTCTATAAAATTTGTTTCACAATTAAAAAATTTTAGAATATGTTTTAGTTTCACAATAATAAATTATAAACATGTTTGATTGATGATACATATTCTTAGGGATATGTATGATAATAATTATCAAAATATCCTAGCAAATTTAATTATATTATTATTATTATATTTTTTAAAATAAAATTGAGGATAAATTGGTCTTTTCATACAATATTTCTATTTTCATGACCTTGAAGTAAAATATTCAACACCTATAAGGTAGGGATAAAAATGCATAAAAACTTGGGTATATAATTTTTTTGGGAATGATTTGTTCACAAAAATAACTTTTTATACCTTGAAGCAAATGTAACGACCCCAGAAATAATACTTGCACCTATATTGCATTTGGTTGATGAGATTAATCAGCACTTGATTGCATTAAATTGCAATCCGGAGATGTGGTATATTAGTTCAAACTCTATTTGCCTGTTAGCCAGAGATCGGGATTTCTTTCAGGCTATCCACACACCAGAATTTTTAAATACTATTCGATGTTCTGGTGTGCCTAACCATGAGTTGCTGCGAAATTGAAATCAGTCAGCCGATTTATGCAATGACACTAGATTGGTCATTACAAAACTCGGCCAACATGTTCTGTAATCAAAAGTAATCACAGGTAACAATAGTGGGCAAAAGGTTTTCATACTCAGAATGACCTTAACTCCTTCAGATTTAAAATTACCATTTAAATTACAAAGAAGACAAATTCCTGTCATGATTTCATATAGAACGACTATTAACAAAAGTCAAGGTCAATCTTTATCAAAGGTGAGACTGTTGTTGAAAAAACCCGTTTTTACACATGGTCAGTTGTATGTTGCAATATCAAGAGTTACTAGCAGGAAAAGATTGAAGATATTGATCTATCATGATGATAGCAACAATAATTCACAAACTACCAATATTGTTGTCTACAAAGAAGTTTTCCGAAATGCTTAAACTATTATCAATAAATGTATCTGAATATTATGTCGGAAAATACTATCTTCTTCCATCACTATTCAAAATTTAGCAGTATTGTATTTCTTACATTTAAACATTATGTATTATTAAAAAATTCGCATGATTTTGTTTGATTGTAATTTCTAATTCATATTTATCATAATTAGTTTATAAACTTTGGCCAGCCACAAATTATGAATCAATACTAGGTCACATATCATAAACTAACAATTTTCATACTCTAATCTTTTTAACTAACGAAATTTATCAGCATACTTTTAGCATGCATTGATTAATTATTAGGTTTAATTCAACCGCGCAATGTGTGGGTTTAGGATCTAGTATAGCATTAATGTTCTTGTATAACATAAATGGATCTTCTCATCATGTGCACATTTTCATCATTGATTTTTTTTTATTTTTTTCACTTTTTACTTTTTAAAAATAATTTAATTAATGATGAAGATGTGCGCATGTAAAATTTTTCACATGATAAGACCCGATCTCTTTGTGTAACTAACGTTCCATCACATATTCTCTCTCCTATCTCTACATATCATAACCACCACCCCATGTGGTTTGTTAACGGTTTTGTATTAGATGGATTAATAGCAAGAATAAAATTGTGCTCTATCTCTCTGCAGAAAAAGATCCATATATGGTGATGCTGCAAGTAGGGGAGCATGCATGCCAAACTAGGAGAGAACTGTGCCCTTTCTTACACCTTTAAACCAATTATATATTACTAGTGGTGGCAGACCGTACGATGAACATGTAGATTATAATTGTTTTGTAAATTGTAACAATAAAAAAATATACCTTCTTTATTTACACTTTGTAAAGATATAATAGACACAAGAAATAATGTAACCGTCACATAGTTATTCAACATATGTTAAGAAAAAATAGGAATTGAAAAAAAAGAAAGAGAAGGATATATTTAAAAAATTTGAAATGTGATCAAAGGAAGTTAAAACCTTCTAAAGTCTTTATATAGTAGTAAGATATATACGCATTTCCTTTCTCTTCTTACATTTTGCATTACCCACTTGCATGCCCTAATATATATTGTCATTTTTACCTTATTTATTGGTAATTTATCCCACTTTAATTATTAATTAGGATTTTGTTTAAGTTCGATTAATAAATAGCAAGATGAACTACACTAATGTCAATGTGCATATATAGCTCGTTAGGATATAAGCCAAATCGAAACGAACAAAGAATGGTCAAAGGTTTTCTTATGAAAATTGATTATGAGTAATAATGATTTGAAGAGATTGGCATGGCCATGTGATGTAGTGATGTGGATGATGTGATTGCGAGACATGCATGCATTGCATACTTTGCTACTTCGCAAGTCCGGATCAATCCTGCTTGCTTGGACCCCACAACCATCAATTACAACTTACAAGAGAAGGAAACAAATTAAGCGTAGTAGTATATAGTATATGCCACATGGCCATCGTTGATGTCGGGTGCTTAATTTTGTGATGTCAATTATGCTCATATTACTCATGTATATTACATTAATTACTGCTGCATTGACAGCAAGAAAATTTTGTATTTTTTTGGGACATTTTAACAAGACAACTTGATACCAAAAATAAAATTGATAAAAAAAGAAAAGAAAGACTTTTGTTGTTTTGGTTAGGGGGCTGATTGTAATAATTGGGCGAGCTAGGGAACCGAATTTAGACCCACAACTAGCAACCGAAAGAGAGCCAGAGCCCAAACCAATTACTGATATTATTGGGTCACAAATTTTAAAATTGATCATCTCAGGTGTAAACTCTCATACGTAAATTACACACGACAAAATTATTTGCACATTCTTATCATTAATGTTTTACCTTCTTAACTTTTTAAAGTAACTTAATTAATATTAACATTGTGCACATATTTTATCATGTGTACTCCCCACACATTTCAATATTATTTGATGTCTTATTCATTTTCATTTTTTTTAAAAATATTTTCTTCTTTTACAAGTATTGCAAAGATAGATAGTTAAACATTTTGAATTTTGTTAACAAAGGAAAATCGGCTTCAAGAAATATGCTGCAAAATTTATTACATTCTCATCTCTATTTTGGAGTACATACCTATAAAAACATAAATACGTGTCTTCACTTTATCACTTCTCTCACAAGATATTACAGAACCACCTACGTGTGTATAGAAGGATAAAACATATATTTTGCATGATTACAAAGTTTAGGATGGTAATAACAACATTATGTTTCTTCATTAAGCGAACTGCCTCATCAATTGGTCAACATAGGAACCGTATATGAGCACCAAAGAGAGGAAAGCAAAACATCCAAATCCGGAGAGAATAGTGGAAGCGAGGATTCTGTGGCAGAATCTGTCGAAGACATTGCAGACCTGGTTCCATTGCACGTGAGAGTTCCCATGGTAGGCGATGAGACCGACCGCGGAGGAGGCCCCGACGCCGGAATACAGCAGGCCCACCATGAATGCGTCGAGGGCGAAGATCAATGTCCCCAAGTACTTGATTTTACCACCTCTGTTTGCGACGGCAAGGAGCAGAGACACCGCTGCGTATCCACATGCTATTGCGTTTGTCGCCAACAAGTACCTGCATCATGAAAAAATATATATTTGGATTTTCATTTGAATGCATGTTCCATCCACAAATTTGAAGCGTTTGTTTCACTGTTGGATCAAGAGAAATGTCTTGCAATGTATTGTTAGTAAGACTTCGATTTAAATATTAAAATTTTACAATCTTACGAGTATTACAGAGATCGGATGATCTTATGATTTAAATGATGTTACAATTTCGTATTTTATGTTTCTATTTTATTCTTGTGATGATACATAAAACCTCAATTTTGACAACCCTAAATGTGTGTGTGAGTCTCATTTTATTGACTCAAAAGTAAAACCTTTCGTTTTGCTCAAGTAAACATTTTAAATTCATTCTCAACGTTGGTACTTGGTAGCATAAGTTAAGTTCGTGCCCAAACTAGGTAAAGTATTAGATTTGTCTCCAATGTTAAAAAGTTGATTAAATTAGTCATTAGACATCGGTCAATAAAAACTTATTTGATCGACTTTTAATAACTTTGAGAACACCTTTAATATTTTTCATAGTTTGGAGAAGAGATTGAGCAATATTGCCAATTTTTAAAGATGAATTTGCGGTTTACTAAATTACAAATCTCGCTGTCATTGTTTCTTTTAAAAATAGTTGATTAATGATATAGATTTGCCTATTAAAGTGTTAATTAGTGATGGTTGATAGGAAGCAACATCAACTTTGATAGTATATCAGTGATTAATAAAAGAAAAAAAAGAACGTATCTTCTTATATCATTTTATCATGTGATAAAGTCGTGTTTAGTCTTTCATCGTCAATTAAAAAAGTGAGACTTATAAGTGACATAAACATTTAAAAGATTGATGATAAGAAATTAAACATTACCTTATCATAAAAACATGACATGAGAGAATCCATTTCCAAAAACTGAACATATTCCTCATCCGTACATATTACTATTATATTGGAGAAAATAGGGGAAAAAATAGATGTTATTTTAACTATAAAGCATGTGTAAACATTAAGTCTTCATCTCACACACATCATAAATATGAGTATCTAAAACGAAAGACTTGATGCATACATTAAGTTTAGTGTTAAAATAACACACAAAAAAAACTTGGTATGAAGGAAAGATCGTACACATAAGCAGAGAGGTATTGCCACTTAGCATGAAGAGGAACATTGACTGGTTGTAAAGTATCCACAATCTTCATTGGAACAACCTTGGTTTGCTTATCAGTTCCAACAAGTATTGTAGCTACAAGAGTGAGAATCAAAGCTAATACCCTCAGTAGCAAATTACAAGCAGAAGCACGGGCAGGCTTTGCTACTTGCAATTCTCTTCCTCCTCCTATTTTGCTCTCATTCCCTCCTTCCATCTCATAATTAACTCTATGTCCCTCCACTAACAAGACACCACAACTCCTTCTTTGTCTCTAATGCTGAAAAGAGGGCATATATAAGATGTGTCTTAAATAGCAGTACTAGTAGTGTTCCTTATAAATTTGAGCTCTGAATTTTGAAGGCAACAATTAGTTGGGAAAGTTTTGGCAGTACAATTAATGAGGAAGAAATTATTAAATTGCCCTCGCTTAAATATTAGATCTTAGGGTTAACACAAGCATATATATTAATAAATTAATTAATTTACGCATATTTTAAAAAAATATATTAAATGTTTAGACTAAATTACTCTTACATATTTTTGTTTTCTCTCGTCATTCTCTTTCTTTAATTACAGCACATGGCGAGTTATTATACGGTTAAAATTAAATAATAATAATTAATATTTTCTTAATTTAATTAAGTAATAACTAATATTAGATAAAGTTTTAGATAAAAAAGTGTCATCTAATATTGGATTGAAGGAAGTAAAAAAATCTAGAGATTATTTTTTTAAAATTTATTTAGATAAAATATCTCGTTGTAAAATTTTATTATAAATAAGTAAAAATATTTAACTATTATTATATAGAAAAAATTTCCACTAGGTAAACCATCTTATTAATTGCTCTATTATTAACTTTTAGACAACTGAATAGCCTCAACTAACTTTTTAGTAGGTACTACTATCCAACTATATTCATTAAATGTTCCAAACGAATAAAGATCTTGTGTGTGAATATGTCAAGGGCTTGGTCCATACTATCAATACAGAAACTGGAAAAGCATTTATTTAACCCTTATTTAATACTCCCTATTTTAAAATAGTTGTTTTTTTTTACGCAAGTATTAAAAAAATATTTTAAAAAGTCAAAATAAGAAAAATTTGATAATATTTTACTTAATTATTCTTATTTATAATGAGTAATTAAATATATTATAATTGATAAGTATAAGAGAGAGAATTTTTTTAATAATAGTATGTTAGAAAAAAATAATTAATAATATTTAAATTTAGTAAATAAACAATTATTTTAAAATAAATCAAAATAAAAAGATGGACAAATATTTTGAAAGAGGGGAAGTTGTACTCTTACTTATCTTTTGCTTAGTAATCAGGATAATTTCTAAGAAAGATATTACATCATTCTTCTTTTAAGACAATATAGATGTGAACTGCCTTGCTGGTTTTCGTTCTTATCTTTCATTGGCATAAAAAATATTTACGTGTGGAGAAGCATGCAATTCCGGGGACAAAGAGAAACATGATGTGAACGCTTGCATATTCAAATCTTCTAGAAGATGAGTCCCACAAATATCTTTTGAAAAAAAAATCATAATTAAGTATTATTTTTATGATTAATCTAATGGTGACAAGTTTAAACAGTATGCATGAGATTTTAGGTTCAAATATCATTCCAACTAATGTAATGTCTAATGTATCAAAAAGATATATAATTTTGTCCTTTTAAATATTTTATATAACAATAAGTAATTTCAATGTTATTCGATTAAACAGATCTTAAAAACAATTACAAATCATTGAAGACTTAACGACCATAAAACCTAATGGCTTTTCATTGTTTGACTTGGGTTGGGCTCAAAATCATGGTCCATGTGAATTTATGTTCTTAAGTTTAAACTAGACCCCAACTTATGGGCATGCCCGTATTCTACTTGCTCTGCCCAGATTGTTGGTGGGCTTTCTTTTTATGAAATTCAGACTTTCGGCCTAAAGAGAAAAATATATATATCAAGGAGAATGAAGGAATTTAGGTTATGCTTGGATGGTTAAGGAAAGAATGACAACGTTAGAAAGTGTCTCATTTTATTAAAAAGTCTTGCTACACGTACACCAAAAAATATACATCATGCATACATAAAGTTTGTGTTTTAATGCATGTAATGTTTGTGCACTTAATTAAGTATAATTGAGAATATCATGTATAAGTTTATAATGTTTGTGCACCTACGAGAATAAAGTTTGTGTATTATTAATGGTGTATGTATGAGTGTATAAAATTGGGTGTACATATAGTATTTTTGTTTATTAAAAGTGTGTTTGTAAGATGGTAAGGGAAGTAAATGTTTGAGTCCTCACTCAATTAATTCCTTGAGGTGAGGTTAATGTAATTTTATCTATAGGTGTTGCCATAGACTGATATGTCATCATCTTGCTCAAAATTTTTGTTTGTTTCAAAAAAAAAAAATGATTTTCGCCTTTGACTATATATGAGCCTCGAAATGCTAGAAATTACTCCTGCAAAATTGGAGGCCTAACAGGGAAGTATAAAATATATACTAGTGTTTGACATCAATGAAAGTTGATTTTGAATTTGGTAAATTAGATATCTTTTTCTTCTGGAGCTATTCAAGCCGATTTTTCAACCAAATATATATTTATTAATATAAAGGTTCTTTCTTGGTCAATTTCGTTGCCAATGTTCATACACAGGCATCCCTTTGTATTCATTGACATCAAATGATCATTTAAGATAGGTACCAGACTTGGTCGAATTGCAGAATAAATCTGAACATAGTTGATAAAGAAAAAAGAGTATAGTATATATGAACAAACCCCACTTGTACACATGCATTTATGAAAGATTGAACTTATCCCACCGTGACGTTAGTTCATACCTATTTTGTCAACGTTTTTCATTTGCGCTACCGAGAATATTGAATGGTTCATGAAATTAAGTTCTCTTGAAAAATAAATATATAAACTTCTTGTTTCTTCTTGATAGTTGAATTTCATTTGGAAAGTCTACAAATGACACAAAGAATGGTAGGTTACAAACCATTATAAAGTTGGCCAATTCTATTAATTCTCCATGAATGAAATCAGCAACAGAAAGAAAGATGGATATGAAACAGAGAGAAGAATGATGAATGAAGCAGAACCAGGAACATTAACTTAGAGAAGAAGAAAACTAATTGCATAACTTTGTATAGCTATGTTGCATTACTATGAGTTCTGATTCACTCGGTATGAATCAATCAACTGGGTATATGTATATATATATATATATATATATATATATATACACATACAATCGGCTCTCATAAATAATTGTGTAACTAACTTAACAACAATATGCCAGCTAACCAACCAATTGTAACTACCCTTTTTCTTTTGTTAACTGTGATAAATTCAAAGAATAGCAAAACTATTATTTCGATTCTATTTTTTTTTCTCCTCAAGTTGGGTAGCCTTTTTTTCATTTAAAAAAATAAGAGGATTGTCTTAATGAGATTTTTAACAAGACTCTACTTATTTTTTGTCGAGCATGGTTAGATCTCAATAGGATTCTTTAATATATTTCTTCTGCCGACTTGGGATTCCAATAATAAAATAAGTTGCACTACGTATACAAAAAATAAGAAAGAAGCAGCAAAACTAGACCTATATTTTTATTTTATTTACTTTTATAATAAACTAATTCAAAGAATGAAAAGAAAACCAATAATTAAGTTGTTAGATAAGTGATAAACAGTTTCATATTTTGTAAAAATAATGATACTAGTTTAATTTTTGAGGAGGAGTAACATTTAATGTTCCATCCTTCGAAATTGTGAGAGTAATGTCTCTCATAGTTTTTATTTATAAAAAAGAAAGAAAAGAAAACAAACTTTAAAAGAAGAAAAACGAGATTAATTCTTTTCCACTTTTTCTAGACCAATAATATGTTTTCCGTTCTTCCTTTTCCCTTTCTTCAAAGAACGATGGATATCCTAATCATAAATCACGGAATAAGTAGCATGATTAGCATTAGTTAGGTTTCAATGTTCCGTAGAAAGTTAAGCTTGGCTGATTGATTGAAACATATTATTGGATTCTTTCTCTGGGTCACATCATTTTAAGTAAGTGGGATTACATTAAAGACAAAATCAAATATAGTAGCAAGTAAAAGATACTTGTAAAATTATGCAAAGCAATATAGGATCCTATATTTGCTTCAGCTAACCCTTCATATATGACCCACCAAAACTGCAACAAATTAAGAAAGAACAAAAGGATAAACATTCCATAATGTGGAGCTGCAGCATCCGCGGATGTGAGGCGGTAAGAATCTTCTATTTTCTTAATTAAGAGTGTTTTAGTTTAATTATTGTCCTAAGCATAAAATAATTTAAAAACTCATGACTAGTGTTTATTTTCTTAAACAAACTAAAGAGATTAATCATTATTTTTTGTGATAAATAGGGATGACAATGAGTATTTACGAGGATGAATACATGTCTATCCAATTATCTATATGAGTTTACTATTTTGTTATCTATACTTATACTCATTACTTGTACCTGTGAAAGTTTCAATCCCATGAGTATTCATGGACATCGGCAAGATTTGCAAAAAAAATTAATTTTTTTTATGAAAATCACTATCAAATATAATATATTACAAAACTACAACTAATAAATTGTAATTTTAATTAACCAAATACATATTAAAAATTCAATAACTTGTAGATAAAAATTAATTAGGATTTTTGGTTTTCTTATTTATAATATAGGTAAAGATATTTACATAATTTTATATATTAATGAATAAGTAATGGATGCTCATAAGTTGAGTATCTCAATACTCGTATCCATACCTATTAATAATAGGATATGGATATCCATTCTCATAAGTACAAAAATTGTACACATTCTCATACTTACCATAGATAATACTTGTAAATATTTAAGTTCGTGAGTATTTTTATCATCTTTAAGTGTGAATACCTTAAAAGACAAACTAGAAGGAAAAAAAAAAAAGAGAGTAAATTAGGCAATTGAATTTAGGGAAGCCTAACACAATAGCGATACGTAATGTAATCATCATGTTAATAAATTCTCAGCCACATTTAGTCGTTTACCTAAGAATTTCACTTACCTATGCTTATCTTCAAACTGAGGTGGAAGGTGTAGAGAACATTCGCACTAGTAGTCATGATAGTGCTGTATTTGTTTTCCCCATCTTGATGATTTTCAACTCCAAAAGTTTTGAAATTGGATTGAAAACCTTGGAAATCAAACTAAGTTTCTGGATTCCACTTTGCATCAACCATATTCAATGTTTGAAATCCAAAAAGACTTTACTCTAAGCCTAAATTCATTTAATTTCATTAGTTTATGAAAAATACATGTCAAACAAAACGTAGAAAGTAATCAAACGAAACAAAGGAACACAGATAATTAGTTAATTAATTACGATTTCTGTACCTTTAGTTAGGAAGTTAATTAATATAAATGGACATGAAAAACGGAAAGAGAAAAGATGGTAGAAAATCGGACATGCATAAAAATAATTTGTGTTTAAATATATACACTTGCAAATCTTTATTTGCACCCTTTATCTCTATTTCACCAACTACAACCTTGATGCTCAATTGATTCAATCTTGATAGCTAGAGGGGAAATCAATAAATGATTGTTTCTATTTGTCATACATCAATGTCATAAGACAAGTCAATCTTACCATCAAGTTACCGACTCATCTAGACAATCACTACAAGAAACGATTTGATGAGTGAGATTCATATTTTTCTTTTAAAATATTATTTTATAGTATTAGGTAGAATATTACTCACCTTAATGCTTCATAATTATGTAACAATTTACGTGTAACAATTTATGTGTATATTATGTTTACCATTCGAGAGAAGAAAAAGACATAGAGATAAAGACAAAAAATATTCTTGTATCTTTAAACTCCAATTTTATGTTCTTTAAATAAATATTTTTTATTTTTCTTACCTTAATTTTAGTAAAATACAAAAAATATAAAAAAAATTATCATTCTTTCCCTAATACTAAACCCTAATCGGACAAGTCTCTGCCCTAACTAGTAGCTCTGGCCCCATATTGTGATACGAACACAAAGTCAAAAAATCCAAATATTACAACAGCTAAGTCACTGAGGTGACAAATCCAAAATATTTGTTGTGTGAATCTTTAAATTACTTAATCACAATCAAATCAAATATATTATATTATATTATATAATATAATATAGTATTCTTTATTTACATTTCGTGTGAACCTTAATTAGGATGGATTATCCACACATATCCAAAACAATTCGAACATTGTTGACTATTACGCACGAACTAACAAGCAACTGTTCCAACCAACCATAGCGTGCAGGAATCTCCAACTCATTTTTTATTTTACCCCTAATTAAAGTCCAAACTCTCTCTCTCTCTCTCTCTCTCTCTCTCTCTATATATATATATATATATATATTTGCACATACACAACCATTTTGTTCACCTATATATCCTTATCCCATTTGTATATATATATATATATATATATTTATCTTAGGAGAGGAAGAACAAATTAATACACAAAGAAATATATTATGGCTTCTACAACAGACAAGCCTGGGGACACTGAGTACAGAACATCACCAACAACACCTGTTGGTGTTGATTACTCTATTTTTGATGTGGTGCTAAGGTTTCTGTTGTTTGCATCATCGTTGGTAGCAGTTGTGGTGCTTGTCACTAGTCATCAAACAGAGCTAATTCCTATCCAAGGCAGGCTTATTCCAAGGCCAGCCAAGTTCAGATACTCACCAGCCTTTGTGTAAGTATTAAGTAATTCAACTTCTTCGCAAATTTACTAATTAAGTTTTTTCAATTGTCTTTATTGTTTCATTAAAATAAAATAAATCTTTTAAGTTTGCCATATATATATATGATATTTAATATCTTGTCATGAAGAAATGTATGATGGGAAAAAAATCGATTTGAATGTTGAGGTTACCAACCTTGTATATACTTGAGAGTTGAGAGTAGTTTTCTCAATTTTATTTGAAGTTTTTTCGTGTTTAGTAGGGTATTTATTTTTCTTCATTAAATTTATTTATATTTAACAAATTTTTAAGACTAAATTTATCAAATTTTGTCATTCTTGTTTGATCCAATGTGGTACACTGATGTATCATTAATTTAATGTGATAAATTAATATTTTTAATATATTATTTGTAAAGAAGTGTATGATCCTTAAATTTACAAACCTGTAAGTTAATTATTTCAAGATTAACTAGTTGAAAATTCGTCAAAATTATATCAAGCATAAAATAATGACACAGTTCGACTAATTTAATCTTAAAAATTGTTAAAAATAAATAAATGATAGATATCATGAAAAGTCTGAAGAAACTGCCTATTTTATTTTAATTTCTGATATATGTAATTAGGGGCGTAGTAATATCAATTTTCGTGCTTCTTCTTCCTGAAGGTGAAATTGCTAGACAAATAATAAAGGTTACTAATTGTACCCCAAAAAAGTCTGTTTACTAAAATTTAGTAAACGACAGAAAGATTTTATAATGTTTCAGCAATTAGAAAGGGTTGATAAGAAGAAGCCAACGCACGCTATGTAATATCCTATTTTTATGATATTGCTTTCTTGCATTCAATATTTTTATGGAAAGTTGATGGCTTTTAGTTGTGAACATGCATGAAGTTTTCTAAACCGCCTTTGTGATTGATTCTTCTAAAGCTTTGACTATTTATTTATTTTGTTCTTATCCTTTTGGATTTGCATGGGATTAATTCTTGCACATAATACTTGATGATATGTTATTGTAAACTATATAAACATAAAAAAAAAAAACAGAAAAACTCTTTCGTAGGCTACATGAAAGTGTTTGATTCTTGTGTTAGGATGATGAAGAAAAACATGTCTTAAAAAAAGGTAAATTTATCCCAACTTTAAAATAATTTAAGTTTATTTTTGTTTTTTCAAAAAGATGAAATACGTGAGACGCACGTTTTAAGATAATTTTTTTACTTAAAAAAATGAGAGATATGAAAGACATGGCTATGCTATTTTAGGATAGGATAAGAACCGAATTCTATCTTAATTAAGCAAAGTCTTGGCCGAGCTCAAGACGAGTCATTTTCTTGCATATACAAATATCTTTTTCTCCGATATGATGACATCGTGCTCCTCCGTTATTTTCTTTCTTCCTTCCAATTTTTAAAAGCTCCAAAGTCTTCTATTGATGTACATTTATTAATTAATTAACTATCAACAAGTCTTGTCAATATAACTTGTTATTTCCGCTTAGCAATTTGACATATATTATGTTACAAATACATGCAGATATTTTCTGGCAGCGTTCTCTGTTTCTGGCCTTTACAGCATCATTACCACACTAGCATCACTCTCCCTCGTCAAAAATCCTAACCGCAAAACAACATTCCTCCTCTATTTTCTCTTCTGGGACGCGGTAATTACCCAAGTTAATCTCTCTTGCTTTATTATAACAATTTACTTGTTATGCACTGACGGTGTAAAGTTTAACCATATGACTCTGCTTTGCGCAGCTGATACTAGGGATCATAGCGTCGGCAACGGGCACAGCAGGAGGAGTGGCGTATCTTGGTTTAAAGGGGAACAGCCACGTGAATTGGCTTAAGATATGCAATGTGTATGACAAGTTCTGTAGGCATGTTGGTGCCTCCGTTGCTGTGGGCTTGTTTGGCAGCATTGTGGTTCTCTTGCTCATATGGATTTCAGCTTACACCATTCACAGTCGAGTCCCCAAGTAAATGGAAGACATATATGTTGTATATGAAAAACTAAATCAAACTTCACGGTTACATTGTTAGCAAAAATCAGTTTTAGTGTGTTGAGTAGTTTATTGAAAAGTGTGTATCAATGACTTTTGTGTTTTTGTGAATGTTTGCTTCCAGAGGTGTTTGTTATTTATTTGTGTAAATGATCTTTATCTTCTCTGTTGTATTTTACATTTTATTCTATGCATGCCGTAAATGTGTTGTCACTCGTCAACCTCGAGAAACAATTTATATGGATTAATGCTTTTGATTTGTACCATAATTATGAAATATGGCCAAGAGTCACGTGAGAAAAAGTGCCACTACAACTCAATTTAGTACAACATCGGTTATATACAATTGAGATACAGAGTCCAAATGTGTCATGCAAAGGAGATAAAAATTTAAAAATGTTATTTTGGTACTACACTTGGTGTTTATACTAAGCCTCCCTCTCCAAACATCATGAAATTCACACACACATCATATTGATGTGAGGGTGGACCTCAATATTTGTGAGAGACCTTGGTGTCAAACTAAGACCACTCATACAAATTATAGCAAGTTATAATTTGCAGGGTATCTAAACAGAGGACAAAATAAGCATTACATGTATTCTTTTAGATATTTCATCAGCTTTATTCCGTTGAAAAATAAAAGGAAGGATCACCATTACAACCCCATAAAAAACTCAATGCGAGAACAAATTAATTTAAGCATTACATGTGAGTGATTGATTAGTACAGATTGTTCTCGTAACATATGGAACGGGTAGATAACAGTCACAACACAGTTTTTTCTTGAAAAAAAAATGCATGGTATTATTACTATTTACATGGCACATATGCATCTATTGCATTTGCAAGAATGTATTTTAAGCATACTTTAAACCTGTATTGTTACCACATTATACAAACACACATACTGAGAGGTTTATATACTTATAGTTGATCTGCCTTGTAGGACCAAGGTGTTGATGTATGGCCAACAGCAGAGATTTGAACACGCAAAACCTCATGAATAGTACCTCGGCGAAGCACCCCCAAGACATGTTCATCATCTTCTGTTGCCAAATACGCCAAAGAAACCCAGCGAGAATGCGACTCATCCCTCCTGCGGAAGCCATAGATCCATCTTCCAACTTTCCACCACTTGACGCATACATGCCGATCAGATATCTCACTAGCCCGAAGGGCTTCTACGAGAGTATCGCCCTGCCAATGAATGCGCTTACATATCAATTTCCAATACTAAATAATATTCATATGCTTTCTACCATGCCTGAAATGTTGCACATCTAACAGAGAATAAGAAAAACCAATTTAGATTATTCATGTTTGCAACCAGATACCTAAAGTGCACTTGGTTTCCTACTTAAGTTCCCAAAAGAAGTCCAAATGATAATTATAATTAAACATCTTATGCACTACTTTATCTTATATATATCAATTTCTATAAAATAGCCTTCTTGAGAAAAAGGAAAAAAAGAAGTGGCAAAATACATATTACAGATCATGGTTAAACTTTAACTTCTTAGCTTCTCTAAGGAAAATTTGAAGAACCAAAGGATAGGAATGACATTCAAAGGAAAAAGGAAACAGGTAAAAGAAGTAAAGATACTAAAGATATAGCAGTATTTCTGAAGCTTCTAAAGACGCAAACTTGGGAACAAAGCAACAAATGACTAAAGATTAGGTGCTGCTGAATGGTGTGCTATCTTATTTTCAAGACAAAAACAATAACAAGTAATTTTGAACACGTGTCCATTTTTATCGCTGTTATTTAGCTTAATATTACCATACACAAAACTGACCAGAAGATATCATATTTCATAAAATAGTTGAAGCATGGAAAGATACAAGTGACTATCTTAATTACATGTAGTCAAAAGACACCAAAAATATGAAATTCTGCACTATGGTTAGCTGGGAAAAACTTGAATAAACTCAGTTAGCTGCAACTCAACAGCTATTGGGATCCATGGTTGGCAACTATCAAGTGTCAAATTTTTAATGGCAATCTTGTTTTCTAGATGCAGCCCTGCGGCGGATAAAAATTAAGCTGATTGTAGCATAAGAATTGTATATTGATAATATGCTAAATATATAGTTTGATAGAACTTATGCACTGTGATTATACCAATTTTTCATCAAGCGACATCAAACAAAACTATGATGAAGCAATTAACTTTTGTAAGGAATAAAAAATATATCAGATATCAAACAGAAGTTTCCTTTAGTTATAGCATGTTAGGTTTCCCTTTGGAAACCCTCAAACCATGGTTTACACAAAAGTTTCTCTCTTATATTTTTTGACCAAACCATGGTTTGATTGTTTCCAAACGGGAAACCAAACATGCTATTAAACTGCAATCAAAATAAACCAAAATAGGGAGGAAAAGTATGGGAATACCCGAACCCCAAGGCACGTTACGCAATAGTGAACACCAATCAAGTTAACCAGCACATTCACTTTAGGGTTGAAGAGGAACCTTTGGACGTCTTCAAACCCAAACCTTGTAGCAATCAGGTTTTCAATAGCATTCAGATAGTCCCCAACCTCAAACGATTCGGATTGGGAACAAGCTTCCACAAACTTCTCAACAGACCTTGCTCTAACTCCCAACTCCATGTGCCTCTTCAAGTACAATCTCCTCCACTTCTGCAACCCAATTGTCAAACAATTACTACATAACATTTACACCACTCAAAATCTGCCCAAACTCTAACTCCTAATAGGGACCAAGTAAACAACAATAACAATTATAGCAATAATCATATCCATTCCTTCCTGCCACCAAAATAGCAGAACCCCAACAAGAATTAAACAACAAGGGACCGACCAAGTACTTTCCTTCTGATCTTAGAAAACAGTTAAACATGGAAAGGTAAGACAAAACTATATGATAAATCACAGTCCCAATTCATAATCTAATAGAAGAAAAGCACCCAAATTTGCTTAAATAGTGTGGAGAAACAAATTGCGGTCAAGGTCTAAAACAAGGGAAAATCCATGGATACCTTGAAATTGGGAGAGTTAGTGGAAGAAGAGCAAGAAGCAGGGGAATCGAAGGAAGTGAGTGAAGGCCATCGCTTTCTGGCCAGAGACTCCCAAATGCTCTCTGAGAAGCACAATTCCCTCCAGAACCTGCAACTACAGCTCAAGGCACACAAATCCCGCACCTTTTTTTTTTTGCACCGAACCCCACAAAAAAAATGAAAGCTTTGAATGCCAGAAATTAAAATTGGAAAATGAAAATTGCAATTCACAGTTTAATTTTCGAACCTGAAGCAGCGAAGCGATTTTGATGGCAACATCTTGAGGAAGGAAATTGAGGATAGAATCCAGCTCTTGTTCTTTACAATAACTGGAAGCAAAAGGGATCAATCGTTAACTTTTGCTGGTGTTGATGCAATTGCAGAGTAGAAGGGAATGGCTGGAGTGGACCCACGTGATCCGAATCATCCAGATGACCAAGTTTTTTTGTTAATAAAAATTGGTTTTGATTTTTCATGAGACAAAGGCTTAAATAATAAACCGATCATATATAAATTTGACTTAATTTACAGGGAATGAATGGTGTGAGGTTAGTCTAATTTCTTAGCGTGAAATTTATACATAACATAAGTGTAACAAAGATTTTGATGGTTAAAGATCACATACTTAAAGTAATTTAGAGTAATAAAGTTGATTAAGGTTAAAAAAACTGAAAGAGTTTAAAAGAATGTCTTGATCTGGTGAGATATCTATATGTATTTTAACTTAGATTTTTTTTCCTTAATTTTTTTTTGTGAATATTGATATCACCGAAAGGTTTGTTTTCTCATAGTTGCTCTTGCAATTTGAGATAATTTAGAGCCTGAAGTTGTAATTGTGATAATTATACCAAGTAAAATTTATACAGAATTACAAATTATTTTCACTATAATCAATTATTTTTGGGGTGATTTTCCTATATGTTAAACCAACCGAATGATGTTGACTATTATAATATTACCTCACATAGTCACATGATTTTTGGTCTGTCAAGGAAGAACCGTGAAGGAACATCTATCCTTTCTCTTTTGCTCATCTCTGCTATTTGAGTGTAGTGTTGGTCATTCATTATTTCGTGATAGTTTTGTTTTTGTTCTTCTGTTCATTTCATTCCATAATGTGATGTGAGAATCTCTCCAGAAAACAAGGTAGAGGCATAAAGCGAGTAGCAGATGAGAAGAAAGTTTAGTTTAAGCCCACATCGGGTGAAGCTAAGAAGAAACAAGAGCCAAGCATGTTATAAAAAGCAAGACCTATTGCAGTTTCATTCATACCTTTCTCGGCCTTTTGGCTAAGATCAAGTGTAGTATCTGTTCTTATCAGTTTAATATCTGATATGTGGGCCAATGGCCCACACGATATTAAATGTAGTTTTTGAGGAGAAGAGCTCATTAAAGTAGCTTGCTACTTTGGCTCTTGAGCGTCGCCTATGTCTTGCGCTACTGCATGGGCCTGGCGCACCCCACCAAATCTAGTTCAAATTATTAGTTTTGTAAGCCCATTCATTTTATATCCAAAAAAGAAGCAATAGTCATTCGCTAAAAATCGTTTCACTTAATGAGCGGATTCAAAATTATAATATTTGTTTTTTTAGAAATGAGCATCTCTCTTAAGAATGAATCTACTATATTTTTTCATTTTAAAAATATAACGTGTGATTTAAAATTGGCCACTAATTACTATAAGATACTGATACTCTTACCAATATTGACGGGAGAAATTATATTTTTAAGGGCATAGAAGAAACTCCCACTTTTTTTTTTTTTTTTTTTTTTNGAATGACAGTTGGGTCGAGTCGAGTTAGCCAAATTCCTGGTAATAAGACTCGAATGCTCATGGTCCAATTGAGGGGGGGAAAAACCAATAGTTTTATATTTTGAACTCTAAATTTTTTATTTGCAAAAAGTGAAACCAATATTACAAACTTGCAAAATAAAAATTTGACGTGAACTTGCAATTATTTATAAAGTGATTATTGAATTTAATAAAGTGCATGTTTTTCTAACAAAATTTGATGTAACTTGCTCATAAATTAATGTTGAAAAACGCAATCCAATCTATGGTTTTAACCGATTGTGTCAAGCAACCCCATACATTACTTTGTTACAATCTTTTTTGAAGTGTTGTGGTGAATAACTTGAATTCAGAGTGGAGAAATGACGTAGCATTTTAAAGCATGATTAAAAGTGGTTCATGATGTAACAGAAAAAAAAGAAAGAAAGAAAGAAAGAAAGAGGTCCATGTCACATATATTAACCAACAAATGAGGCCTACCCAAGAATTTCATTTCATGTTATCATCATCATCATACATGTTAACCAAAAGCAAATTAGAAGATTCGTTTGTTTTCATAAACCATATGTGCCCAAACACCATAATTAAACTCAATTCCGGTTTGATGACAAAATAAAACATTTCATGGAGGATTTCAAAACCAACTTAACAACAACAAAGCTTAGTGTTTTGGTGGAAAGATGGCCTCATCATGTCCCTGGCTTTGACGAATGAGCAGGTAGGTCCTGCTGATCACTTAGGTGCTGCATGTTTTAGGCTTTCCAAAGCTAAAATATAAATGATATGATTTTGGAGTGTTTTATAAATAATTAAGACAAGTGTCAAAACATCATGCCAAATATCTTTTCCTTTGTTTTAAGAGGGAAAAAAAGTAATAAAAAGGGAAGTTCTAGAATTCTCATTTTATTATTGTAATATGTATTTTTTTTTTAAATAGTATTCTCTTTTGTTCTTCATTAATAAGAGAGAACATTATGTTACGAGAGAAAATGAAAGATAAATAAAATTAATAAGTTAATATTAATATTAGTAAACCTCATTGTAATAAAACTTGTTTTTTTTTCACTCATAATATAATATGGAGTTAATGCTCGCTACAAGTGTAAGTTTGAGTTACTTTGTTCTTTAAAATTTAAATTTTGAATTTAAAATTTTTAAAATTATAAGTTGTATGTTAAATTAGTCATTCATATTATTATCATTTATGCATCCGCTAATTTGTCATATGAAACTAGATTGTGACAACAAATGAAGCTATTAGACAAAGGATTAGCTTGACATAAACTTACAATTTCATAAATTAGAAAATCCAATTTTAAATTTCAAGGAAACAAACATTATAAATTAGAGAAACAAACAGTTTCATCGAATATTTTTATATGTCCGTGCATACATGAATTTAGTATTGACACAAAACAAAGAAACAATATTATCACTAAACATTTCTATGTGTTCATGCACATATGTTTAATATTACTCATTTTTTGTGTTTGACAATGTTTATTTATTTTGTAATGTTTGGTAACTGTTAAGTGACTATTTTTTACGTATACAGATAACATTTTTGGGATTGAAAATGATGAAATAGTTTCCAAACCACTGTTGCATTTAATGCATAGTGTATGAAACTATCCATTAAATTTTATTTGTATTATTTAAAAAATTATAAAAAAAACAAGAAATTAATGGTGTGTAAGGCTTTTAGAGTATCAAATAGAGTCCAAGACTCTACAAGTATTTTTTTCGTGTACGTTAGGACAGAAAAACAAACAAGAAGGGGCATAATGGTCAGCTCTGACTACGACCCTTCATTATATATTCTTTTTCATTTTGGCAAACGACCAATTGGGAAGGGACCCTAAAGAGAGAGTGGCTTCGTTTCATAATATATATAAAAATGTATCAAATTTATCAAATATCAGATAAGTTCATAGAGTATTAGTAAGAGATAATATTCCGTTCTAACATCTCACATCATATTCACTTGTTTTTTATCTGCTACTGGCTTTATCCTAAATCTATCTAAATAGAAGAGGTTAAAATTATGAGAATGAATATTACCACACTCTATTGTTCAATGATACACCCTTTTAATTGTATTTTTTACTAAACCTGAAATACACTCACTTTAAAAATTGTGTTAAACTTTTGTCTATCACCAACTTTTATATAGTAATTAATATTAAATATTAAAATTAATTAATTTTAACTTGATAAATTTTAAATAACATCAACCTACTAAAAAAATCTAAAATTAATTGTAAATCCCGTTTGACCTATTAAATTACAAACTATTTATTATATTAACGAATCCTGCTACACGTACACCAAAAAATATACACCATACATACACCCTATACTTATATACATAAAGTTTGTGTTTTAATGCCTGTAATGTTTGTACACTTAATTAAGTATGATTGAGAATATCATTTATAAGTTTATAATGTTTGTGCATTCATGAGAATAAAATTTGTGCATTATTAGTAGTGTATGTATGGGTGTATAAAATTGGGTGTACATGTAGCATTTTTGTATATTAAAATAAGAGCTTTTTTAATATCAAAAAATTCAAAACTGTAAATTTTTTTTTCTATTCTTACAAAAGTCGTAGCTAAATAACTTTGAGTTATAGTGTTTTTAAATGTTTTTTAAGGTCGTAATTTTTCTCTGCAATTTTTTTCTTATTATTTTCAATATTTGCAGCGTAATAAAATATTAATAATATTTATACCAACTAAGAATTAGGGAAACAAAATTACAATTTAAAGGATATATATGTGTGTGTGTGTGTGTGTGTGTATTGTTATGGAGTAGTGATGAAGGCCCAAAAGGGCCAAACCCATCAAGGAGCAGTAAGAGCTCGCCATACTTGCCTGCATTCGTCAGCCCAAGAGAAGAGTTTAAAAAACGTCCATGAAAAGAGAATGTCGCAACGTAAGTCCAGGAGAGAATCACCCAGTAGATGTTCTTAAGATGCAAACCCAAGATTCTAAACCCGACTTGACTCAACCCGACTAAGGAGAGAGCAATGCACCCTCCTCACGAACTTAACGAACCACGTAACAAACTTTTAGATAAATGGGGTAAGATAAACCTTCAAGATTAGGGGAAACTACTATTTGAGTTCCCCGCGTTCTATCTCCAACTAACCAACCTAACTCACCTATATAAGCACATGACTTCAGATCATCCGGTATCACTTATTCACTCTCTTTAGTAGTCATCAAATCCTTGTGTTTACTTGAATGTCGGAGTGTCTTTATAGGTACACCACTCCGCTGCTCTCTCGCACTGGGAACCTCGCATTGGAAGTTCTGTTAAGTCATCTCCTCAACCATCTACTACCTTGTTTTGGTAATCTCGTAGAAAATGCTAGCCTCCACACGAAGAGTGTTGGTGATAAGTGGTAGGTGGTGACAATGGTGGTAATAGTGCTGGTGGCGGGTGGTGGTGTCAATGGTTTTGATGCCAACAATGGTGATGGTGTAGGTGGTGGCAATGGCGCAGATGGTTGTGGTGATGATATCAGTCGTGGTGGTAGTGGTAGGTGGCGAGTGGTGGTGGCAGTGAACCATAGATGGAGAATGGTGTTTGTGTTAATAGCGTCTATGATATTTTTGTTAAAATAAAAATTTAAAATTACTTAAAAAGTGATAATTTAAATAAACAGTTGCATTAGAGTAATTGACATTATCACTTTACAGACAATATGAATTACTTAAGTATTATCTTGTGTTTTTTACTTAGTCTATTATTTAAAATTTTTCGATTTTGGACTCCATCTCCTGCTTTCTCCGCCTTCGGACACTACAACAAAGGTTTAAAAATGGGTAGAAAAAGAAGATTGGTGAGTGGTTAGTGATTACACTCCTAATCCACATGAGCCTACCATGCAAGAGTGCATAGTAGAAGGCTAAACAAAAATCTAAATTTGATTAACTCAAACCAAATTCAAGTGTACTTAGCTTATTCCATTCCCACCAGAGGCAGAAAACAAGTACCAAGTAATTGAGTGATATATGACAAAAGCATAGATCTCTTATTAACTCAGGACTCAACAACTTAACAACTATAGTATTCATGTTTATTAAACCCTGCCATAAAAAATGTTTTTAAGGAATAAGCCTCTTAACTTGCAACTTGCAGTACATACTCCCATTACTTGAGGAAGGGACCTATGCTTAAGAGTGTTTCTGATTGGGGTAAAGGGGGGGGGGGGGTGTTATGGAGCAAGACTTTTAGAGAGTTTTATTGGTGGCATATTTCTTCAGTTGAATGCTCTTCAACAAAAAAAATGTTTATTCAAAAGAGTCATCACAAGTTCTCAAAGAGTAACTTAGAAATGACTAATTAGTTTAAGGTACTGACTAAATGAGACGGAGAGAGCCATTTTTCAATGTTGTCAGAATAGGACATGTTGGTGGTTTAAAGGGCATTACATTAGAACTTCAATAAAGATAGTACGACTTTGATTTCAGAGATAGCAATTCGCCTATTTGTGGGGGAAAGTTTTTATGAATGGCGATATTCATGTGTAAATTACACGACACCATCCATGAAAACTTCCCTCCATTTTAACCCCAAACCAAATACACCCTAGATTTTCAGGATCTTAAGTTGTTGAAAACACCAGAAAATTTGAGAAAAATGCTTTTAAATAAACTTTTTTTAAAAAAAAGTTTCCCAAGACAAGGTGATCTAATGCATAAACTGAAGGGAACAAGTGTTCTATGGCATGAGACATTTCCTTTTCCCATCTTACTACCCCTTCCCATATTAGAGAGCCTCAAGAAATGTGAACCTGATTTTCATGTCATTACCACTAATGTGGTGCTATTCATTCAACCAAAGTAGCTCCAATAACTGTAAAAGTTCAATTCCAACAAATACTTAATCTTTTAGGTTCAATTAAAAGCCGTTCCACACTTCAAGATCATAACCTACACGAAGCTAACATTGATGCATGTGGATCAACTGATACATAAATATAACACCAGCACATCAAAACCCTTTCCACAACTTAAGAAAAAGAAAGAGTAATAAAATTCATAAGAAGAGAAGCATTCACATTCAAAGACAACATAACTATCTAATTTGTTTCTAATTAAGCACACTATTCTGTTCCCCTCAGAAATTCCCAAACCTAGCATCTCATGATTCATGGCAATTTTCCTATTTCAATCAAAGATTCGTCTACAAATAAGCAAATCACTGAATCATAAATGAAAAAAGCAGCTTGCGGCTCTTGGCAAGGACCCCTGGGTCGTGATACCAACCCACCGATTTCTGAGCTTCCATTACGATCTGGGTAAGACCTGGATGGAGCGACCAAAGAAAAACAGGAAAAGGGCAATTGAAAAATTGAAGAATTGAACAAAAGGGTAATTGTAAAATGAAGAATTGAACCCAGAAAGGTTCCAAATTTATAAAGGATTTGAGGATTATGATGATACCTTGTCTGACGGATTGCTTGTTGTTGCGGATCTCGTGGACGGTTGCAGAGATTTTCCAATACAAAGGGCGAGCGATGTAGAAGAGGAGGAGAAGTAATAGAGCCATCATCGCAATCCGGAACACAATCCTTGATGTGGGTGACGCCATTGCCTCTGTGTTGTGACAGATTTAAGAACAACAACTCTGTTTTATTTTACTAAAATCATGAGTTATAAATGGCATGTTTGGATTTGTTTCTTCAAAAAATAATTATTTATCGGTGCCTCAAAATCAAGCAAATTTAAGTATCAAAACTATCCAATTCATCTTTTTTTTTACTTAAGTATTATTATAAATTTTATATTTATATCCACTTATTTTTTATCTATTTTAATTTTACATCAAATCTTATTCTTAAGATTTAGATTTTTTTAATTTTCAAAAACAACCATGTTAATAAGAATTTTTTTTTAGATTAAAAAATAGTTATGTTTAGAAATAATGATATTTAGGATCAAATTAAAAGAAAAAAATAAAAAAAAATTAAATATAATACTTAGGTGAAAAATTAATTTTAATTGATTAAAAAAAATGTCCCATGGCTCCGTTTTTTTAGAGGCACTATAGTCATCACCTTATTAATTATTTTTTTAGTGTTAAAGTTTATAAGAACTTTCTATTATAATTTGTTTTAAATACAAAATAAATCAATATAAACATTCCATATTAGTTGTATAAACTTTATAGCAATTGAGGTTTGATCTAGTGATTAGAGACTAATCTACTACAATGTAATAAACTATGACTCAAATATTAGTTGAGAATCGCTCACATGAGAAAATTGTGACAGCTAACTTGTCTCAATTTTTTTTAAACCTTCGTTGGTCATTACTTTTTAATTAAAATTGTGATTCCATATCAAAATTTTTGTAATTGCAAGAAAAATCAATTTATTTTTATTTTTGTAATTAGAGTCATATTCGCTAAAATAATATTTTCCCTGTAATTAGAGACCATTCTAATCTTCTTCCGTCATCAATGTCCACATAAATTAAATAGGATCAATAATATGGAGTTTTTTTAGTGTCAGTAAGATAATCAGGAGAAAATTTCAAAAATCTTTGGTAATTTTTTTTAAGAGGGTGTTCTTGCTCTTACAAAAATATAAGCCAATTTTTTGTGTTTAGAAATAAAAGGTTGAAATGTTTTTATTGTTGGCTTTTAAAAGCCACTTGTGTTTTAAAGAACTTCCATGAGTAACTTTTAGAGCTAGTTTGTGCTCTTCAATGTTAAAATAGTAATATATCTTTACATTTTAATGATCATTATTATTCTCTTTGATATTTATGTTTATTATGGTAATTCAAATATAAATAACACATTTAAAAATGATGGGTTAATCTGTGACCTTTGTAAATGTTGGACTCATCAGTTTCTACCCCATGTCCCAAGAGGAAATAAGATTGTTCAGGGACACTTAAGGTAATACTATGAATGTTCAAGGACTACTTATGACAAAGAGTCCAACATTCTCAAAGTCTAAGGACAGACTATTACTTTTTTAAGTTAATGAACCAATTAGGGTAAAAGTGTAAAATTCAAAGATCAAATATGGTATTAACCCTTTAAAATATATTTACCAAGTACTAATCTTATAACTTATGTTTATTAAGCGCTACTTTTTCATTCTTTTACCTAACAATATTGTTATGATTTTTTTAGAGTAGTTTTTGGAGAGTCAAAGAAATCAACAACTCTCAAAAAGCAATAACATTACCAAACCAAGCCTAAATTTATGGAAAAACATTACAATCACTAATCCTATAACTTTTGAGGTCAAAGCTGCCTCTATCATGATAATTTTTATGGACAAAATTACAAACTCACTACCACAACAACAACTTTTGAGTACAAAGTTGTAAACCTTTTATAATGTGAACTC
Source organism: Nissolia schottii (assembly GCA_003254905.1). Taxonomy (NCBI): domain Eukaryota; kingdom Viridiplantae; phylum Streptophyta; class Magnoliopsida; order Fabales; family Fabaceae; genus Nissolia; species Nissolia schottii. The sequence goes on from QANU01011901.1 coordinate 1,603,727, forward strand.
TTGAATAGCTGCTATACTCACGGAACAAGCCATCTTACTATGCCAAGAAGACTTTGGGCATAAAGGACCCACACCTAAATCCATCACTCATCACATCTTTGCTTCCTTCTCATGTCTCAACCAATTTCTTTTACAAGTAGTAATCTCACACTAATTTACAAAACAATCAACTAATTACAATCTCAATCAATCTTGATAATTAATAATTTTATATTTTTATCCAATCAAATCTCTCATATTTTTATTATATTTTTTTTTATTATATCTTTCTATCCTATCAGTCAAAATATTAAATTAATTATTTTGATGATAATTATAATTAAAAACAAATATCTCAAAAATAAAAAATATCAATTACTATCTTTCCATAAAAATTTAGGTCAAAACCCAACTTAGTGTGCATTTAGATGTGACATGCATGGTCTTACATTAGTATTTTTTATTTTTTATTTTTTTTGTTATTTATATAACAAAAAAGTGACTATCGATCAAATTAAAGACGATTTATATCATAAGAGACACTATTTTGTTTGATAATAAAAATACTGAACAATATTTCAAATTGTTTTGCTTTGCTACTCCATACGTGCAGGTCCTAGGAAAAAAGCCAAAAATTTCATGTAAGAACTGCTCTTCAATGGGCTTACCAAAACCTGCTCATTTAACTCGTAAAATCGTATGAGTTTACGAGTTTAGGTAGTAAAATCGAGCTAACTCGCATGTAAACTCGTTTCTGGGTAAACTCGGGTAAACTAGCATAAAATCGCGAGTTTACGAATTTACCACAGACAGTTTTTTTTAGGGACAAAACAAGTTTGATATTGTTTTGCATATTTATGAGTTTTTAGATTTAGGTCATTTAAGTATTTTAGAGTTATCATTTACAGTTGCGCCTACAATCGTGCTCCGTTGTACTCCTCTATCGTGCTCCGTCGTTGCTTGTACTCCGTCGCTAATCCATCGTATGTATTTCATCCTTTGCTTAGGGATCTTTCCCATCAGGGTGCGTGACCTCTGCATTGCTATTTGTGCTTTAGTGTTCTAGATTGAAGGCATCATCGTCACAAACTCGCTTCTTGTGATGTTCAGTAGTCAATACTATGTATTATGTTATATGTATTATGTATGAATTGAACTTAGAACTCATATATTTCATCTTTATTTGTGCTTTGTTATGGAGGTAAATGTATTTATGAATTTCAAGTTTTATTAAATATATTTTTGTAGCATAATAATTTTTTAAAATATTTTTT
>QANU01011901.1:1607058-1759626 GCA_003254905.1 Nissolia schottii
GCCAAATAGAGGTGAGCTAGCTCATTTGATACCTCTAGTGGTATGAATTATACTGTCGTTGGTTAGGATTTACAAATTATTTTAGTGGACTCAGAGTGATTAGTTTGCCAAAGTCAAGCGAATATCTTGGTAAGAAAAAAAATTTGCATAAATTATTTTGTTGCAATCTTTTTTTGAAGAGTGGAGAAATGACATAGCATTTTAAAGCATGATCAACAGTGGTCCATGATGTACCAAAAACAAAGAGGTCCATGTCCCAGATTAATGACCAACAAATGAGGCCTACCCAAGCATTTCATTTCATGTTATTATCATCATCATACATGCTAACCAAAGCCAAATTAGAAGATTCGTTTGATTTCATAAACCATATGTGCCCAAACACCATAATTAAACTCAATTCCGGTTTGATGACAAAATAAAACATTTCATGGAGGATTTCAAAACCAACTTAACAACAACAAAGCTTAGTGTTTTGGTGGAAAGATGGCCTCATCATGTCCCTGGCTTTGACGAATGAGCAGGTAGGTCCTGCTGATCACTTAGGTGCTGCATGTTTTAGGCTTTCCCAAGCTAAACTATAATTTTGGAGTGTTTCATAAAAATTAAGACAGGTGTTAAAGCATCATGCCAAATATCTTTTCGTTTGTTTTAAAAGGGAAAAAAAGTAATAAAAAGGGAAGTTCTAGAATTCTCATTTTATTATTGTAATATGTATTTTCTTTTTAAATAGTACTCTACTCTCTTTTGTTCTTTATTAATAGGAGAACATTATGTTACGAAAGAAAAAAGAAAGATGGACTCAAGGAAAAACTTACTTGTAAGTGGTACCACATTCTCTTCTTTCTGTTTTGTAAATTATTTCAGTTATTGTTGTATCTATTTAATAAAAAAATTTATATGACTAACATTTGAGTTCAATTACTCTTTTTATTCAAAGCGTCTTTAGACAAATTACTGAAAATGTAACAACATAATAATAATAATAATAATAATAATGATGATGATGAAGGATTAATTTAATATACAACTTAAAATTTTATGAATTAAAAAGTTTATTTTAAAATTTTATAGATAAAAATAACTCAAATTTATAATTTTAAAGACCAAAATAAGTATTAACTCTAAAGAGAAAACCCAATATCTTAGTTTATTCTTTAATCTTTTGTTTCTATGTAAAAAGTCAACAATAAGTCAATAAAGTGATAAACAAATAGTATTAGGTTAATATTATATAGTATTTTATGTGTTAAAATGTAGCAATTAAACCAAATAGAAATAGTATTTGTGTAAGCCTTGAATGATGGTGGAGGACGATTCCCCTACAGAAGGTTCAATAGAAGAAGTATATTGTTGTTTCTAAGCACGACAGCAATCATGGTAATGTTTCCATGATGAAATTTGCCCCCGTGAATGTGGGTATGTGGATACCATGATTGGAATTCGTACGATGCCACCACCCAACATGTGGGGATTGGAATGGAATCAATTATACACTCGACTCTTTTGAGACTAATGTAAGGGTCAGCCAAACAAATCAGAACCCCACTCACCTAGTACCACTACTAGTATATGATTCATTTAAGAACCCATGCTAGCAGCTGAACCTAAAGGTCTTACTCCCAGGAGACTTTTTTATTAAATGATATGTGAATCACTTCAAAGACATAAGACACTCCTAAATAACACAACTTTTTAACATTTAGACGGGAGAAATTTATGTGTATTTTTAAAATATTATATTAGATAGATGTCATATCATTTAAAAAGACTTATATAATAATTTAATTAATTTTACGAATTTTATTCAATTACTTACACTTTTAAGAGAAATAATTTTTAATATAATATTAAAATTATTATAACTAAGAGGTAAAAATTTTAATTTTGAGCGACTCTCATTTAAAAAAAAAATCACAAAATTATATATAAAAATAGTGTTGCCAGCACCACATGTGACAAAATGAATAGATATATCGTTTGTATTTATATAAGCAACCAACCAACCAACCAACCAGTTGAGATGCGTTTAGTTTTGTAACAACATACTGTTTCTGTTTGCTTTTATTTCAGTTATGTTAGTTTTGGCTTTATACGAGAAAGTAAGGGGCGTGGTGAGCTCCGATCACGCCTCGGTGGTGTCCATGAACCTCTTTGTAGCGCTTCTGTGCACTTGCATCATAATCGGCCACTTGCTGGAGGAGAATCGATGGATTAACGAGTCCATCACCGCCCTCGCCATTGTCAGTTGCTTCAATCAATCGAATGTAGAAAAAAATAATATGCGTTTTATTGATTGATTGATTGATGAGTGAATGAACGAACTTGATTGATGGCTGTAGGGTCTCTGTACCGGGGTTTTCATATTGCTTAACACCGGAGGGAAAAGCTCTCGTATATTAGTTTTCAGCCAAGATCTTTTCTTTATTTACCTTCTCCCTCCCATCATTTTCAATGCCGGGTCGGTTGAGTTCCTTCCTCGCTCATGCTCATGCTCATGCTAGCACTCACCTCAGAACCAAACACGCTTCTGACTTTATTTTTTTTAAAATCTGATCCAGGTTTCAGGTGAAGAAGAAACAGTTTTTTCGCAATTTTATGACTATAATGCTCTTTGGTGCTGTTGGCACTTTGATTTCATTCTGCATCATATCACTAGGTAATTTAATGCTGTGCAGTTTGTTAATTGCTTGTCTCAATTATGGTTTATAAACACTACATTTTATGTTGACTAGGGGCTATACACTTTTTCCCTAATTTGGATATTGGTTCCCTCAAGATTGGAGATTATCTAGGTATGGTATGACTAAAATTACCTCCTTCTAGTTCTGTTCTAATTTGGAGCCTAACCTGACTCCACTGAATGCAGCAATTGGAGCAATATTTTCAGCCACAGATTCTGTTTGCACTTTGCAGGTAAAATTTCTTTAATTTAGCAATCAGTCCATTAAGAAATGATCGTAATTTCTCCAATTCTGCTTCAGGTGCTTAATCAGGATGAGACACCATTACTATACAGCCTAGTCTTTGGGGAAGGGGTGGTAAATGATGCCACTTCGGTTGTGCTCCTCAAAGCAATTCAGAATTTTGACCTCTCCCACTTTGACTTTGCCACTGCTTTACAATTAATTGGTCACTTTTTGTATCTGTTCATCGCAAGCACTCTCCTGGGAGCTTTGGTATGTCCTTGTCTCTGACTTTTCTGATCTAGTCTCTTTTCTTTCTTTGTTTGAGACTATAATCAATTTTTCATTTCAGGTTGGATTGCTAAGCGCATACATTATTAAGCAGCTCTATTTTGGCAAGATGATAAGGTATATGATTAACAAGTTAGCTTCAAATGTGATGCCAATGATAGTTATTCTGTGATTCGTTTTCTCACAAATGACAGGCATAGCACTGACCGAGAGGTTGCTCTCATGATACTCATGGCTTACCTTTCATACATGCTAGCCGAAGTGAGATTATGTTTTTCTCATTTTTAATCTTCTAAATGGAATTTGGCCACCTCTTTAATGCAACTAATTCCAATTCTATTGCATTTTGTAGCTATTTTCTTTGAGTGCCATTCTGACCATGTTCTTCTGCGGCATCGTTATGTCTCACTACACATGGCATAATGTGACAGAAAGTTCAAGAGTAACAACCAAGTACGTTGATATTTATTCATAGATGAAAAAACTAATGTTCATTTCATTCTATGTACTTCAATGCTACTAATTGAAGCAATTACCCTAGTGCAGGCATGCTTTTGCAACTCTGTCATTCATTGCAGAGATCTTTATCTTCCTCTACGTTGGCATGGATGCACTAGATATAGAGAAGTGGCGATTCGTAAGTCAGAGGTAAAAAGATTTCAAGATAGGCTTGAAACAATCTGTAGAATGTGACATAATTAACATTCAATTTGGTGTCTTCATTAGCCCAAGAAAATCAATTGGGATCAGTTCGTTGCTGTTGGGACTAATCCTAGTGGGAAGAGCAGCCTTTGTTTTCCCTCTCTCCTTCTTGTCAAACTTGATGAAGAAGTCTCAGTTTGAGAAAATTGAACTGAAGCAACAAGTATGTGTGTTTTCCCATTTCCATTATTGGTTCAATTGGTGATGTTACATTGCTCACTTGCTCCCTCCCATAATTTTGTTTTGCAGGTAACGATTTGGTGGGCTGGTCTCATGCGCGGAGCCGTTTCTATCGCGCTTGCTTACAATCAGGTAGGTGGAGGCAATTAAATGATTTTATATCTTTAAATAATTCTTAAAGCAATAAATAAAAATGACTAGTTTATACATGCAGTTTACCAGGTTAGGCCACACTAAATTGCGTGAGAATGCCATCATGATCACTAGTACCATCACCGTTGTACTCTTCAGCACAGTGGTTAGACACTAATCTTTTACTTGATCAGCTTGGGTTATAGTAGTAATTAGTTAATTTTTCTTTGTCAACTTGTTTAGGTGTTTGGGTTAATGACTAAGCCACTTGTGAGGTTACTGCTTCCTTCTTCCTACAAACAACACTCCATAATAAGCCCACCATCAAGCCCTAAATCATCATTCACTGTGCCACTTTTGGGCAATGGGCATGATTCAGGACCCAACAACGGTAATGGGCCTGGCCCAAGTAGGTTGCGAATGCTCCTGAGCATTATTCCTAGTCGTGGGGTCCACCACTATTGGCGCAAGTTTGATGATTCTGTTATGCGACCTGTCTTTGGTGGTCGGGGCTTTGTACCTTATGTTCCTGGATCACCCCTCCAACACCAGTGGCGTCAACTGAATTAACTCCCAAGACTACTTTTTTTATATTTATTTCGTGTGGTTAGAGGATTTCAGCTTCAGATTATACCGTAGGAGGAGGAGAATCTAAACAGGTTTTTTTTTTTATCCTGACGTGAGGGAGTTGCTTGCTTAATAATTGCTGAGTTGTAACTTGATTCGCTTAGGTGATTCCAATTTTTTTGGTGTGTACTGTGTGTATAATAAGGTTTTGACAGTGAATATAGTTTTTTTTTTTAGCTTGATGGTATAACCATTTTTTTTTGTAAAAGGAGAAGCTTGAGAGTCCTGAACTTGTTTTGCTATGAGTGATCATGGTTGTTGCAATTTTTTACTTCTAAAAGCACAACTATGACGTGAAAATTCTTGTGTTCCCCATTGAATAATGCCACGTTCTTACCTGGTGCACTGTGAACATGAAAAATATCATAAGGCTGCTTATTATGCTCTATTGAGAGGCGTAGTTCACTTTACATTCGTTTCACACAGCTTCCTTTCCCGTATCACATATCAACATTGGTCGAGTAAAACCATCGTAACAAACAATGAATTATCCCTATGGCTAATCATATTACGGAAAAATCCATGATTTGAGAACGGCGGCAGCTATTCTACACACGTAGTGGATGAAGATAGCATCCGACTGCAACACTGATAAAAGCAACCATGCAAACAAACAGTAAAGGAAAGCCACCAGCCTGAACCTTTTTTGTGTCGATTTTCCTCTTCAACACCTCCTAACAAAACATGAAAGAAATGATATCAGATATTGAGAATACAAAATAATCATTCAGCAACAGGGAAAAAAAGGTATAATAACTCAACATAAATGCATTGCTTTCCAGAAACAGAGAGATGAAAAATATTCAACATAAACCTCCCCTTTCGGTTTGTAATGGCAATCAGATAATCAAAATACCATCAATTGGATATCTTTTAACAAGAGCCACTGACATTTTGAGTTTTTATTTTTTATTTTTTTTATTCAAACTTGGGCAAGGGAAGAGAACAGAGGCAAAATCAAACCTACCAAGTCTTTCTTAAGTAAATCTTTTTCTTGAGTGTTCATTTGCCTCTCCTCATTCAACTTCATGATGGTTACCTCAGCCTGCAAAGATTACAACTAGCCTTTGATTGCTTCCATCTTTGAAATTAAAAAGTAAAGAGAGAGACGAAGAACAATGTTAAAACTGGAGCCCCTATGGGACTGCCACCAGGTATTGGACCCATATGAACCAAGGCAACATCTTTGTAAACCACCCGGACATGGCAGAAGGTCATTACAACCTTTTATGATACTTATAGCACCAGGCAATGATTAATACACAAATAAGAAAACATGTCAACTTTAATGATACCGAAGATGTTAGAAAGTTAATTTTGACATTCATTTCTCTTCTTTGGCGCACAGTTAACTGGAAAAAAAGGTGTGTTCGAGTTCAGATATTTTGGCAGCAGACATCATGAGAAAACTGCCACATAAAGTTTAATATAAATTCAGGACCTCTAACCTCTCTTAGTTTTGAATCCATTATACTCAGCCTTAACTTCAATTCCTCATAATCCTTAGCCAAATTCAACTGCACAACATCTTTTTCTGGCTTAATGTCACCCACATTCTCAACATTTCTTGCAACAATATCCTCATTTGTTCTACCTTCCTCCATATCCTTGGCTGCTTCCAAACCATTGAATTCCTCAGAAACCTGGCACAAGGAAATAAATAATGGCCGAGAGAAAGTTATTATATATTGAAGGAAACATTCTATGTTAACACCATGTTGAACTAAAACTGTTTGTGATTGACATAGGGAGGGCGTCTATCAGATGGCTGACGTGCACAAAAGAAGAATGTCTGGCATTGTTATTCAGAAAAATACTAGAGTATAATTCCACCGAAACTGTCTGCTATTTGTTCACAAACAAACCAACTAGTGAGAAAGAGGGGGAGGAGCTCACTCTCAGAGGGGGAGGTATGTTTTCAACTCCACTGGGCACCCTATCTTTTTGCAGATGATTTTCGTTGGATTCCTGCTTCGCGTCTCCGTTTACCGGAAGCAAAACTGGTGGAGATGATGGGCCGATGAGGACTACCTTTAGTTTCTTCTCCTCAATATACTTTCCACTATCTTTAGCAAACTGTGGAAAGACAAAGGAGTTATAAAGCAACAAGAGTTGGGCTATTGAACTATAAGTCTCTATAAACTTAGTAACTCACCATCTCTGATGTGATGTCATCTTCAGAAGTTCCAAAGGGGACAACAGTACATTGAATCAGGAATTTGTCTTTGCACTGCATATCAGGTGGCTCTGCGCGCTGAGCTTGCATAGTAACTGCATCCAACAAGCAAAAGAAATGTCAGTAGAATCATACTGAGAGCAATAGCCTCATACAAGGGTGCTAAAATTGCAATTGAATTTAGCCTTGAATACCAGTAAAACCACATGTTTCCTTTGGCTTAATGATGCCTAAGTTAGGTCTCACGCAGTATTTCTTCGGCGACGTGGTTTTTACCTGCCAGTAGAATACCAAATTTATAGATATGTTTCAATCGCATATTCAATCAATTCAAATTCAAAATCGTTTAGGAGGGGGAATGGCACCTTAAAAGCAACATACTGATCAACCTTGTTTCCAAGTTGAACCAAGCATGAACTCTGTTTCTTCAATTCAACTACACAAGACTATGTCATCTCGGAAAGGTAACCACAAAATTCGAAATGTAAAGTAAAACACAATCGCACTACTTACACACGAATCTGAGTTCAGCGGGTTCGATTTGAAGAAGCTCCGTAGTCATGATGCACTCTGTTCTGTTCCTACAAATCGAGAATAAAACAAAGAGCGTCAGTAGTGTTCCAATTGGAAAGCACGGCATTAGGAGCGAAGAGAAGAAGGTAGTTACGTGGAACCCTAAGTTGAGGGAGAGAAGAGGAGTAGTGCTCGAAGATGATGATTCTGATCTGCGAAATGTGTTTGAATGAAGAATGTGACTTCTGAAACTGAAACTGAAACTGAATTCTCTGAAATCAAAGAAGAAGCTAAAATAGAAACAAAGGAATTATTTATAGAAAGAAGAAAAAGAAAGGTAAGAGAGATGAGTTGTTGCATTGGGGAGTGGGAGGCGTCGGTTAAGCGGTTGTAGCTGTACCCATACTTCCCTCACACCTGCTCGTCTTTTGCTTTACTTTTTTTTTTTTTTTGAAAACACAATTTTATTAATTTAAAGGGAAAAAAAAGTGGTTTTAGTGAATTCTGCGTCCTCATCTCACTAGATCAGAGCATGATTTCAGAGTCTCCAGTCAATCTTTTTAGTTTTTTTTTTCTAATTAAATAATACTAATTGAGATTTTATATAATAATAAAATATTAGTTTATTATAACATGGGGGAATTGCGATTTAAATCTCGTCAATAACATTTAAGTGTCATAAATAAATTAATTATAAAATATCAAATGAGATTTATTTTAGGTGGTAAGAATTAAGAGGCTTGTCTACCATAACTTGACCATTTAAGTGTTGGTCTTTGAACAAGATTGATAAAAGAAAAACGATTTGCCTGGACCTTGCCTTACCAATTTGATCATAGGAATTTTAGCATTCTTCTTTTGGATGCTGATGATGTTAATTTATGGAATTATCTTTCATCTTAATAAAATTTTAACAAACATTTTTGAAAAAATTTAATTATAGATATTTAAATGAAATTATCAAAGATACCGCCACCTTAAAAAAAATAAAATATCATAATAACTCAACTAAAATAAATATATTATTCGTTGAAATGTTTGTCCAATATTCTTAAATGATTTAGTATTAAATATCTTTAAAAATTGTTAATTTTACAATCGAATCATATTAACTTAATAACTTTCAATCAAGCCCTATTAACTTTTAACCGGGTTAGGTAGATACTCGAATCATATTGGTAATTATTTTTCTTGCAACTATGTACGCAGTATTTATAAATGGAATATTTTCTCATTGCTGTTTAATCTATTGATCATTCTATTATCTTTGGATATAAATAAGTTCAATAAATGTAAAAGTTATCTCATTCAATATATCAATATATATGCTAAGAACATTAAAAAAAATTGAAAAAGAATCAAATTTAATACTTTTTTGTTAATGTCATTTATATCTTGCTTAACCAGCCAGCTACCGATTTTGTTATGAACAACTTCTCTATCTCATTAGAAAAAAAATATTGACAAAAGTTTTATTCAAAACCGAATTTATAAGGAAAAAAAAATTGCAAAAAAAGAAGAAGAAGTAAAATATAACAAATTAGTTTAACTTAGAATAAAAATGTGTTAATTTTTTATTTAACTTTGAATTGTTTTGGGGAATATAATTTATTTGAAAAGGAAAAATGTTATTTACAACTCTTTCATCATTATTAAAATCTCAAATAAGATAACTATTTTTTTTTTATTCACCTCACCAGCCATCAATTTCTTCCAATTAATGAACCCAGAAAGCCGAAGTGATTGCTCCTGATTGATTCTTTTATATTATTAATATGAAATGTTTGTTGATTAGTTTTTTTTTTGTTTCAAATATAAAGTTCTTTATTCTTTATTTAATAATTAATCAAAATATAAAGTTCTAAAACATTCATCACATTTTCAAATACTTTAAAGTTACATTTTATGCTTTTTTTTACTTTATCACTTTTTATTTACTTTTAGAAATTAACACTAAACGTGTGTGCTTTAATTTATTTTTAATGACATGTGTCTTGTCCAACATTCCCAAAAGAATACAAGGGAGTGAGTGTTTTAAAATCAGTTATGCTACATGTACACACATATCTCATACACCATACATACACCAGTATTAGAATATACTGACCCCCTAAAATAATCGCTTCATCCATTTTTTCTTCCACTCTCACTAACACCCGCGTGAACACACGTTCCTTATCTTCATTCTCTTTCTCGAAAAATTTCACTGTTCATTGTTCTCCGCTCTCTTCACCCTCTTCGTTCTCTTCGATCTCATGCCCAAGATCTGAGATATGTTAGAGAGATGAGTGATTGAAGATGTTGCTGCTTGTTATCATCTTTTAAATAAGAAAAAAAGAAGTTCAAAAAAAAATTAAAGCATAATTGACAGGAGGAAGAAAAAGAACAAGATATACATGATCTATGCTTGTTAATTTTAAAGTCAAAATTTACTTTTATTTGAGTAAAATCACAGTGATGTAAACAAAACCTGTGACCTGTAGATAACGTTTGCAGATAAGCTCATTTAACGTTTGCACATATGTCAATTTAAAGTTTGCACAATTCTACAATACATCAAATTATGCATTTTTATGCATTTGTGGCAAATAGATAATGCTTATATTACACCATCTAATGTTTATTTCAGGGCAATATGTAAAAAATTGTGTCAAAATATTTATAATATTTATGCACTAATTGTTGAAAGGTTGAGAATATGCCAAAATGTAAATCCTCTTCCTCAACAAAGACAAGACATGTGACATGTGGATAATATTTGCACATACGCCCATTTAATGTTTGCATTTATTCCCATTTAAAGTTTGCACAATTCTACAATACATCAAATTCTGCATTTTTATGCTTTTGTGACAAACACATAATGCTTATATCGCACTATCTAATGTTTATTCATGGCAATATGTAAAAAATTGTGTCAAAATATTTATAATATTTATGCATTAATTGTTGAAAGGTTGAAATGTGTCAAAATGCACATCCTTTTCCTCAACAAAAACAAAACTCGTGACATGTGGATAATGTTTGCACATACTCTCATTTAATGTTTACACATATGCTCATTTAAAGTTTGCACAATTCTACAATACATCAAATTCTGCATTTTTATACATTTGTGACAAACACATAATACTTATATCACACCATCTTATTCATGGCAATATGTAAAAAATTATGTCAAAATATTTATAATATTTATGCATTAATTGTTGAAAGGTTGAGAATATGCCAAAATGCATATCCTCTTCCTCAACAAAGATAAAACCTGTGACCTGTAGACAATGTTTGCATATACGCTCATTTAATGTTTGCACTTATACCCATTTAAAGTTTGCACATTCAATTTTCTGTCATATGTATGTTAGTAATGAATGATCATTAGAACATATGAAGCTTCAATACATTAGAATTTCACAGAGACGTCAAAGAACAAAACTCTCCATGGAAATCAAAGAAAAAAAAATCATGAAAACTATGATGATGATAATAAACATAATAGAAAATTGAATGACGATGATGAGATGATAATCAAAGAAAGGATGATAATAATGATAATCAAAGAATGGATAACGATAATAGGAGGATGAGAGAATGAGAGAATGACAGAGAATGCCAATGACGATGACGATGACGATAAACATAACAGAACAAGGATGAGAGGTTGAAGACGATGAGTGAAAACGATGACGAGAACGAGTTCGAGATTAGGGGCGCGCGCGTTGTGTATAATTATACGCTATACATATAATTATCATTAATTGCGTATAAAACCGTATAAAAGAGTGATGTATATACGGGTGCATGGTTTATTGGTGTACATGGAGCATTTTTCTTTTAAAATTGAATGTATATCAAATAAGAAGAATTACGCTCACTTTTTTTTTCTTTTTTTTTATTGGTAGATCACTTATTTTTCCTCTACATATATACAAGAATCCAAACCACCATAAACGGGTCATAAAGCTTGCTCTAGATTATGAGTGTTGTCCCCCTCTTTAAACTCTCGGGTTTGAATATTTCTAATGTAATTAAAAAAAAAGTCAAACTAAAAAATAAATAAATTATTCTGTCTTTCTCTCATTGTTTAAAAAAAAAAAAACAACTTTGCGTTTTAAAAGGAACAATTTTTTAATCTTCTTTTTTATTTTCTCTATATCAATCCCATTTTTTCCCATGATTGAAAATGGTGCGGAATTGAAATGACCATGTAACGAAAACAAAGAAAAAATGGAAGAAAAAGGGGTTAATTATCGCCTGGATCTCAGATTGACACCTCAAACCTTGTTATATGAGGGACATTGCCTCATTCCTTTTTGTTTATTCAATTTGCACATGTGATCACCAATTCACAATGACCACTAATCATTTGAATAAAAAAAGCAAAAGCAAAACACGCACATTCAAGTTTGTTGACCGCTATACTTTTTTTTTTAATAATGATTTTAGTCAAGTTTATAAAAAAATCATGATAAGTATTTTGGTTATATTAAAAAACTAGAAACCAAATCATAATTTCTCCAACACAAGTAGTTTTGTGAACAAGCAAAATTGTCTTATCATATATATCATGATCTCCAGGTTAAGAGGAAGTTAAGAGAGAGGGTTGTGAGTTGATAGAGGAACCAAAACCTAAAAATGTCAATATGCAATAAGTAGGTTAGGCAACCATTATCCATGTAGTTTTCATTTGAAACATAAATGTTATATTAAAGATATATGTAGCTAGAGAGATGGAACTAGCAAATTAGTCGCATATGACATGATAGGAATTAAATAGGTACACCAACATAATGCCCACTTGCCAAACCATCCTTCTAGTTAATTCTTGGTAAGCTAATTTTAGTCTCTAATCGATGCTCTTTGGAAATTTTGGTCCTAAAAATTGTTAATGAATATAATCCTCTTCTCCTATTGCTTAGTTTGGTCCTTTCTCTTGTATGGGTGAAGGCTTTGTTCTTTTTTGCCCTATCGACAATTTATTCAGAGTTTTGTTGTCCGTCACCGTCTAAATCCTTTTCCCATTGAAAATTTTAATTGAAATGATCCATACCCCATAAAATATAGCTTGTTAAACATCGTGGAAAAATCGATAAATGAGACACCAAAAAATATAGGAGAAAGATAGATAGCAGAGAAATAACAATTGTATTATTTGAGAGTTGTTGTGTTTCTTTACATCGGAGGCTGAGCCTATTTATAGGCTGAAAACTCAACGGTCAAAACACAACGGCCAAAAATAAATTACAATCAATTTCAAAGATTATAATTAAATCAAATCATTTACAATCATAAATTATTCTTAACACCCTCCCTCAAGCTAAAGCTCCCTGAGCTTTAAGTTAATCATAGTTCAACGGAGGGCTGAATGGAGCGGAACCAACAAAATGGAGGCAACAAAGGCAACATCGAGAGCTAGACGGAACTAGCAAAGGCAACAACGATAGGCAACAATCGAGACTACACGAAGACAGATTCAACATCAAGATTATGTGGAGGCGGTTAAGGAGAAAATTGGCGAAATTGGAAATATGGGTTCAAGGTGGGAACCATGGCTCTGATACCATGTTAAACATTGTGGACAAATCGATAAATGGGAAACCAAAAAATATAGGAGAAAGATAGATAACAGATAAATAACAATTGTATTATCTGAGAGTTGTTGTGTTTCTTTACATCAAAGGTTGAGCCTATTTATAGGCTGAAGACTCAACCGCCAAAAATAAATTACAATCAATTTAAAAGATTATAATTAAATCAAATCAATCAAATCAAATCATTTACAATCATAAATTATTCTTAACATAGCTGAACAAATTTATGGTCATTTGTAATTGAAGGGAGAAAAAAAGAAGATAGAAATATCATAACTTTGTAGAAAGACACTTATGGTTATGGATGGGAAGCAACTTTCTCTTTCTCGGGTAGCGAATGATACATTGTAGTGAGCCAAACTACGTAAACATGGGTGTAATCGATGTAATTAGAGAATAATAATAATAATAATAATAATAATAAAACGTTGCATCAAAGGGAGGACCTTTCTAGAGAAACCTTTTGTTGCTCTTTCACAAAACCTTGATGTCGATTTCCATTTGCCACCACGTGTGATTAAAGTTGAGTTGTTGCTATTGTCAACATGGTGGTTTAGTTTGAGGCAAAGAAAAAGAAAGGAATGATAAGGACACAATAGAATTTTTAATTTACTATTGAGATTTGTTGGTAGCTGCTGATGATGGTGATGCATTGGCTTCGGTAGCAACACGCGCCCCCAATTTTATTTTACATTTTACATTTATTGAATTTTCACAGAAAACTATAATTTAATATGGATTTAATATTCTTCCAACGGCACAAAATCAGAAAAAATACTTTGCACCATTTTTTGGGAAATTTAGCACGCTAGAACACTAAAATTATTGTTTTGTGCTTTTATTTTTTTAAACAAAATTGGGCCCAAAAGTAAAAGACCGTATTTTTTGTATTTTTTCTTCTCTTCTTTTAGCAACTCCCGAAATAATAAAGATATTATGCTCGTGGGTCTGCTCTTGGGTCACAGCCCAAATTGCTTCAACGTCATCAACCGTGATACAGAGAGGACAAAATAATTTCACTTGAGAGACACAAAATTGTAGTTTAGAAGGACAATAATATTTGTTGTCTCTATTTCTTGTGTCTTTGTCTCATGTCTGGTATCTGATACAAAACTAATCTTATTTTTACAAAATAACATGGTGTATGTGAATGAAGTGACTAGAGAGGATAGAGTGGTAATGATGTGAGTGAATAGCATGAAGGGATTAATGTACTGAGTGAACAAAATATTATCCTATAAGCAAGGGAGGAGAGACATGAAATGTAGCAACTTATGTTAAAGTTCGGAATCGTTGTACAACTATGATGAACTATGAGAGAAAATGAAGAATGATGAGAGAATTCAAGATGACTTAAAGGCTGAATGAATGATTGAAATGAATCTTCTGCATTATTTTGAGAAAGAACTCAGTTTATATACAAGTTATTCCTACTGAAATCAAAATGAAATTACAATGAAATTAACTTAACTAACTTAACAGCAAATTCAACAAATTCCCACGAGCTTGCTAACGGCCCATGTGCCTCATAAGTCATAACCATTTCATAACGGATGATAACAAACTTTCCCTCTCTTTGGCTTCAGTTCAGTCCTCACTTCCCTATTTCGCTGCTTTATTCCCCTGCTCACAACTTATGGTATGATATGAAGCTAACCAAAAATTATGGATCAAAACTATATTACTAGTTTACTACCCTAAGAACAAACCCATGTTATTTAAAAGCCAAAGTAACAAGTAATTAAGACTAAACACAAGAAGCTTGGTAAGTAACGAAATCCAACAATTCTCAACAAACACACAAACAAACGTGGCTGGCTTTTGTCCCTTTTTACTTCTATATAAAAGACAGCATTTGCACTCACAATTTCCAACACATATTGTATTGCTATTGTTATTGGATGCAAAAACAGGTACCTGGTACCAGAATCACTAGCCCAAATTCTCTCTCCCTTTCGATTAAGAGGAGAACTTTTCCATCAATTACATTGCAGCCAAGAGTACCTCAATTTCGAGTTACATGTGCTGTAAGTTTTTCTTCCATAAACTGATAAGTGAAAATATTAGGATAATTAAGAATATTTTAGAAATAACATATGATGATAACAATTGCTCATCTTATAAATGTTCATCTTGTTATCAATGAATACAAGAAAAGAGATTTTGGTCATTAATATTGGGAACATGCTAAACAAGAAACAGTTGGCACTACCATATGAGTCCGGTGTCACTGGAGAGTCCAAATTTGCTGCACTTGGAGTTGATTCTCTTGATACGGTATATTCATATTTACTAGAAGCTAAACCAGTGTAGATGTGCAGTGTGTACCTAATTGATTTCAGTTTGAAAATATTAATGCAATGTTTTTAAAGGATAATTGTATTGTTAATAGTAATCAACATGGAAAGTAAACACAACATCAATAATGTCACAATACATAATAAGACGCATGTGTTAATGAAAACATTTGCGATTACCTGATTTTTGTCTTAGTACGAAAGTCAGCACTTCTCAGGCACAATCTAAATTATAGTATATATCAAAATGCAAATAGCCTAATAAACTAAAGCAGACATCATTGTCTTCTTGTGCAGAGTTAACCTTGTACTGAAGTATACTCTTATGGGTGTGTAGTCTTCACAAAACTTCTCTCATCTACCCATTTCTATTAAAAAGTAATTTATATAACATGACTATTAAAATAACAATTTATTTAGTTACAATGATTATTATGGTTGA
This sequence comes from Nissolia schottii, assembly GCA_003254905.1. Lineage (NCBI taxonomy): Eukaryota > Viridiplantae > Streptophyta > Magnoliopsida > Fabales > Fabaceae > Nissolia > Nissolia schottii. Next base: position 1,622,916 of record QANU01011901.1, read on the forward strand.
AGATATATCCTGAATCAAATAGTTGAGACCATGTCTTCACATGTTTCTTTAAATCTACATTATAAGCAAACATTAATTTTTGTAATAAATAATAGCACTAAGTTTCCATATAAAATTAAGTACTATCAATCATACGAATATACTCTTGGTCTTGTACTACTCATGGCATGATGTGTAGTGTAATAACTCATACCGTTAACAAATTTTTAAACTTAAAAAAATCTAAGATTTTGAATAAAGATCCTTTATTTCATGCATATAAAGCAACTTCTCAGGCTATGATATTGACATATTATTACTAATTTCTTTTATGTCTCATAAAAATGTTTCACTCAAATATAAAAATTTATTAGAAACTTATGCACTAATGTGTTGAATGTAGATGAAATGATAGAGCACAATTTGGAATGAGCAATGAGATATATTACATTGTATAGGGATAACTTTTTTTTGCTTTCCGTTACTTCATTCTCTCCATTCTCTATATTTGTACCATTGTACTTATCATTGTCCATCTCAAAATCAGTGTACCTTCAAGAAACTTATATTTTGACAACATCCCCTCTTATTTGACCAAGAATACTACTTGGGAAGTTGCATTCTTATTTGAAAAGGCAAGTACTGATTGTAGTGAAAGGGGCTTACTACTATCTCATATTTGATCACACATCATACTTCATGCTAACAATTTATACTTTATTATATTAGCAAACTACTTAAATCAAATATGGAATATTATCTTTAGCAACATTTATATTTGCCAAACATTTAAATTTTGTGATAAGAATATACTTCATTCACATTTTCTAACAATAACGAATTCAATTATTGATCCACTATCAGGATTACATGAAAGCTTTTTCAAGCTTACATCAGATAGTAAATTAAATTGGTCTACCATAGCAAACACATTTGCTTCACAAAAAAATGAATTGTAACATAGTGTGAATATATGCAAAATCTTGATGGTGCATATGAAGTTCTTCCTCTATTGAGTTAATTGAAAGACAGAAAAATGGAGCCAAGATACTTTACCTAATGGTGGAATCAAAAATTGTAAAACTACTTCTAAATGCAGTGGTGAGAATCAACAAGCAAAGCAATGTAATATGTTGCCTTTACTCACATATACTGCCATAAGAATTATTAGACTTGACCCCAAAAGGTTGAAAATACACTTTTTTTGAGCAGTTAAAAGAAGATTAATTTTACGGTTTATGACATATTAGCCAAATCCAACTTAGAAGGTAGTCTATGACATCTTATACCTTATGAAATCTTGAAAGTGTAGGGATGTCGATCTAAAAAGTAATACAGCTTCTCACCTAGTCTATGTATTTTTTCTAAAGGGTTTAGGGTCTATTTGTCCTTTCAAAGTAACTATGATCACAATTTAACTTAATATAGAACTCATACTTTGCCAATATAGAATTCAAGCACAAAATCAAACTAAGGAGTCAATAAATATTCTAGCTCATTCTACCTATAAATATTGTGTTCTCTTCAAACGATGGCAAGGCATGTCGACAACATCCTTAAGCTGAACCACTTCTAACCATGCTTGAGAAATCAATAGTCTTCTCCTGTAATTTTTACAATGAATAAATGAGTATCTCAGACAGATCAGTATCATTTGCAAATGTTCTTGTTGTTCTCCAAAATGGTAAGCATCATGTGAAAGAAATGTAGGAGTCTCACAGAGCTATAATCATCCTAGGAATCTTACATGTTCTCATCATCAAATAGTTCAGTTTCTTTAATCACTCTATCCATCTGGTACGCCTCATCATACTCATTGTCATACCTATTAGAAAGTTCAAATGGGCAAATATCACACTTTACAAATGTATGGTAAAGAAATAATCAAGGTGCTGAATAACAACATTTTTCTTTGTGTGCTTTATCACAACAAATATCAATTTTCCTGTTTGAGAATTATACAAACATATAGAGCAAAAAAAAAAAAGAAGAAGCTACAACATCAATTTGAATTGCCAAAATAGACACCAATTAAAAGTTGGATTTTGCTTAGTATTTCCCTTTGCTAATCACCTTTTACTACTTTCAATCTTTCACCCTTCAACAGGATGAGATTGAATGGAAGAAAAAGAAATTAGTGGCAAGAAGACTAAGAAAGAAGATGAAAAAAATAAGAAGAAATGCAAAAACTTTTCGAATAAGCATTCATAAATCACTAAAAAAAGGGGGGGAAACCAAGTGGTATGATAGGGACAATGAATTTGTGAATTTGTATTTAATTAGAAAGGGAGTTAAATCTAAAAATTAATTCATTCAACAAAAATAAGTAGTAACCTTGCCCCCAATCTAGTGGACAACTTTTTTCTCCCAAAAGTGAGCTTAGGAATCAACTACGAAAAAAAAAAGTGTTTCATACTGTGGATGACAATAGATTCAAGACAACAGTCAAAACATCAAACAATCAACAGTTGAAAGAGGAAAGAAAAATAGAGAACTACCTACTATGAATCACAATATCTTTTGTTAGGGAAGCCTTGCTCATAGGCATAAAATTATGAGTACATGTTTAGTTAGTGTCAAATTGGTTAGTACTTGATGATGAAACACAACTCTATTTAAGGACATTTTTTCCTATTTCACTTGAACTCTTAGAATATTCTTATTGCTTGAAAATTGAACATCAATGTTAGCTCAATTTATGGACTTCCTATTTTTCATAAACATAATGAATGAATTGATACTAAAAGTTAATATCTTTGATGCGCGGAGTGTACCATTAACGATAAAATAACACACCCTAATTATCACTTAGCACAAAAAATACAAAGGGTCCAATAGTATATAATATTTAAACATTGAAACAAAATTAGAGAAAAAATGCTCATCATTGACAAAATATCAATATTTCTAAAATAACGATTTTTTTTTTTATGATTTATGTCAATCATTTTTTTTTTGCTAAAGGCTTTAGAGAGTAATGAACTATGCAACAAAGTTGAATATGAGGAACTTTATTTGTCTTTTGAATTGAATAACTTTAAATCTGGCCCATATAGATCCTGTCTTTGTAACATATGTTGTATACATTTTAGTAAATTTTTCATCCACCAATTTAAATAATAAAAGGGAATAGTTCTTTAATGTTGAATATTAGAGATAAGATTATATCAGCTAAACGGGCCGAGCCTAAACGGACAGGCTTAAACGGGTCGGTCCAATTTTTTTTTCTTCAAATTTTTATGGGCCTATTTTTTGCATGTAAAGTCCGTCCATTTAACCTGGTAAACGGACCGGACTCATTTTGACAGCCCTACGCCTATTGTGTTATAAAGATATGTGATTAACTACTCGTTCAACTATAAAATGTAAGATTATTTTATAATCTCATAATAATATGATCCTTGTAATTAATAGTAGTGTTAACTCTAATAAAAAAGATTAAGATAATGACAATTAATCTTATAAAAGATGATAGAGTTAGTGGGGGTATTTTGGTAAAACCGACTCTCCCATCTCCCTTATAAATAAGATGACGGATTCAAGGATTCCAAAGAATTCATAAATCATTAGGGTTTGAGCTTTGCCAAAAAAAACGCTCTTCTCACCATCAGAATCGTAAAAATTGTATTATTTATTAATTATGTATTTTTCCCAAATTCTTTTGAACCCTAAATCCCTAAATTTGGGAATCAAGATAAGTTAATATGTATTTCTTCCAAAATGTTATGAGCCCTGATTGGGAATTTAAGAGTTTGGGAATAAAAGCTTTTCCCTTTGAACTTCACGGTTTCTTCCTCCTCACTGGGCAAAAGGCCCTTCACGGTTTCTTCCCTCCCACTGTGCAAAACACCTTGAACCACACCGCCACCCTTGCCGGAGACGAGTCGCCGCCATAAAAGGAAAGGTTGCTAGGCCTCGCCATGGACGTCCCTCTCCTCCGCTGTCGACGTTGCACAGCGAATGGTCCTCGGCTTTTTCTCGCGAAGGTGAACGGACTTCCTCGCGACTGCACATGTCGGGGCTTGCAGGGTTGATGCATACCTGCTGCGCCTTGTGCGGTAATGGCAGCGAGGAAACCTTTTGCGACCGCAGGTGATGGCGTTCCGGATGTGTGTGGCGGCGAACGGCGACGGTGGGCTTGGCCCCGCCCCACGCTGCGCAGGGCTTTTTGGCTTTTTTCCGCAGGTTGCTGCCGCGATTTCCTTGGAGGACGAGAAGGCCAACCACTTGTGGAGGCTTGAGGAGGCCGATGCGGAGGGAGCTAAGGTGCATGGCCGCACCGGCGAGCATGTCCGGCGCATGTACCTGTGGTGGCTGTGGCAGGGGCGGCAGCAGGAAGTTGTTGTGGTTTTTGTTGGTTTTTTGTGTTCAAAACCAGGATAATTTTGTTGGACAATGGGCCTGTTTCTAAAAGAAAAACAATTTGTTGGTTTCTTTGGTCAAAACCGATGGGCCTTTTGTTAATGGGCCACGACCTTTTCCATTTTTTTGCCAAAACGGGATGGGTTTATTATTTTGCATGTACGGGCCAATTGCTTCTGCAAGGAATTTGTTTTTGTTTTTGGTCATAACAGTATGGGTTTTTTTCGGATTGGGCTAGTTAATGTGATGGGCCACTAAAATTGTTTTTGAATACAAGCTGTTTGCTTGTGCAAACAGATATTTGGATGGGCAAATAAAATTTTCTGATGAGCCTTATCTAACCAAACCGCATAAGGAAAATTATATAGTTGGGCTAGAAATTAATATTTTAGCCAGTACGGAAATTAATTGCAAAGAGTTAATATTTAGTAAGTTTATTTTGTAATTATTTATAATTAAATAAAAGAATCATTAATTATTATGCTATGAGGTTGCCTAAAGGTGAACCATTGCTTATAATTAATGATATTATGGTGACATATTGACATGCTTGTTGAACGTGTTTGTATATCCAAGGATAACGTGCATGTTGGCTTGAGTATGATTGATAATTTTTATATTCTGAAATTATGGATTTAAGTATCACCCAAAGGTGAACTTAGATACATAACTGAAAGTTGTTGTTTGAATTTATTAAAGTTACTCAAAGCATTAATGTGTGGGTTTGTATAAAATTTTGTGGCTTCCGTGAACGTTTATGGTGCAGTCAATGGTATTGTCAAGTTCAATGGATTGAATTATGATGAGTGGTCTGAACAAATCCACTTCCATTTGGGCTTTATGGATTTGGACATCGCATTAATAATGGATAAAACCGCAGCCATTACTGAGACTAGTTCAGAAGAGGATAAAAACCTCTATCATGCTTGGGACAAGTCTAACCGATTGAGTGTGAACTTGATGAGAATAACATTGGCTGATAATGTTAAATCATCTATGCCTAAGATAGAAGATGCTAAGACATTCATGGCAAAGATTAAGGAATACTCTTAATCGGACATTACTGACAAGTCCATTGTGAGCAGCTTGATGAATCAGTTGACAACCAAGAAATTTGATTGGTCACAACCCATTCATGATCATGTGACTGGAATGGAAAATTTATCAGCCAAACTGAAATCAATGGGCATGGATGTGAGTGAGTCATTTCAAGTACAGTTCACAATGTACTCACTTCCTCTTGAGTTTGTCCAGTTCCAGGTGAATTACAACACCATTAAGAAAAAAAATGAAATTTCAGGAAATTACGGCCATGTTGGTTGAAGGGGAAGGGAGGTTAAAGAAGACGAAGGATCACTCTCTCCAATCTCACATTTCATGATGGAGCTGATAGCAGCAAGTCTAAGCCAGGTAGTCTGGTGCAACTACTCATGTGTCGCATGTTATGCAGGGATTTCTTTCGATCCAGCCCATAAGAGGAACTGAAAAGTTCTTATATATGGGAAACAGAATGAAGGCACGGATAGAAGGAATTGAGACTTACAGATTGATCTTGTACAGTGGCTCTTGCTTAGATCTAGAAAATTGTCTCTATGTTCCCCGTATGCGCTAGGAATTTAGTTTCTGTTGCAAAGTTTCCCCGTATGCTCAACTAAAGCCATGTCATAATTGTGCGGTAAGATTTAAAACATAAACTATAAAACTTACTTGAACTTCATTATATATTAATAAAAGTTTCATTAAGTTGTAAAACTTTTTTCATGCTAACTTCACTCTCCCATCCCTTCCTGAACATTTATGAAGTGGTTATTCAATCATAAAGCACAGAATGTTGAACAAAACAGTTCCATTTAAATTACAACAATTAGTTCATGTTTGGCCCAAAGAGGAGCAAGAAAAAACACGACGTATTGTTCATGATCTATTCAAGAGATGGTCTCAACACTACATACCTCTCTATGTCATGGCATGCCGGGACATTCGACTAAATTTTCCATTTTACTTGTCCCTAAGAGGACAATCCTGCAAAATACCACATATATAAGAAAAGTTGCAGGCTGGATATGATTGTCAGAATTAAAAAATTACATGGTGCCATCCTTTAGAAACAAAATTTCTGTGTAGAATATAAAACCAAAATTTTCATAATTCACACATTGGATTCATTCAGGTGATCTGCTTCATAGTTTATTACAGAACAATGGTGTAATAGGTAATTAACTGAGTCACTAAAATAAAGTAAATCACATTTTTATATATCATTGGATTCATATTCACATTTTTAAGGTTGCATTTCATTAATAGATGCAAGTTGGGTAATATAGACTTCAACAAAGATTTAACAACGACCAAAATATAGAGTTGGAAAACTCACATTGGACTGAAGTTGAAAATCATGCACAAATGAGATCGAAGTATCTTTTTCTTTTTTGGTACATGAGATCAAAGTATGTATTTATCTATAAATTAACATTTGAAATTCAAAATGTACTTGAAATTATAAAACCAAATGGTTTGGTCAAAATGTAATTTGTATGTGACAGGAAAGATATAGATTGGATTGGCAAACATCATATCTCATCTCTCTAACCATCATGGCAAAAGTACAAATTGATGAATGCTACATTAAACATTTGTGTAGGGTTTTAATATAACAATGGAAGCCTCTATGACTTTATTTAGCAAATGGGATAAAGTCTTGTATCACTTATATCTCAATGGCCCATGGCAAAAGTAATTCAATATCGTTTGCACTACAATATTTTTTTTATCATTGATGAAAGCAAAAATAACAAACCTTTAGCTTAAATTTCCAATTGCCATACTTATTGCCACCCATGATTGGTTTCCCAGATACATAAGCCATAGAGGCTTCTAGGGATTTTTGCTCATTAGAACCTATACAGTGAAGAACCAAGAAAGAAAAATTTAATAATTATTTACATGCTAACCCTAAACAGTAAAGAAAAAGATAAAATTGATAAGATTGTTCATACTTAGCATGACAATGCTGCTCCATTCCCACATGAGTTCTTCCTTCAGGTTATCAAATTCCTTCAGTATAATAAATCTAAATCGAAATCCATGACTAAAATGAATGAGTCTAAGAAAATCTAAAAAGAAGATGCAACATTGTGCCTATGCTTTCTGCTACATACTTCAAAGAAAAAATATAATATTTTTTAGTTTTTTTGGGATTTTTATCAAACATTTGGTGCTCATAAATCACTCGATTTTTCCTTTCCAAATTGATTTTCCATTTTTTCTTTTTCTGACAATGAAATGCAACCCTAAATTAGTAACCTTCAACCAAGTGCAAACCTTGAATTAGAGAAAATGGGGAAATGAAGTTTTATATCAAGTAAAAGAAAGGGGAAACTTAGAGGTAGAAAAAGAGAGAACTTAACTTGAAATTGAGAAAGACAAACTGAGACAAATAGAGCGAGACTCATCCATCGTTGTCGTCGTCCTCTGCATGTGGTTGCTCATGGTATCCTCCATCATGGTAGAACTTCGTCACCTTGCCTCTTTCGCGGCCTCGTCTTCGCCAGACTTTATTCTTCTTTTTTTTTTTTTTGGTGATCTGTGCTTGTGTCGTAATGCTCAATTGTCTCTACAGTTGTGTCGCTCCGTTGTTGCTTGCGTCATGTGCTTGTCAATCTCTTTCCAATCATGAAACAAATCCAAACAAAGTAACAAAAATAAATAAATAAAATGAAAAAAATGAAGCAAGCAGAGGCAAAATATGTACCTTGTGGTTGATCTTTGGGGGAAGACGAAGGGAAATCAACTTTGCGTTTGTAATCGAGATCAGCTCCAATGGGCGGAGGAGGAGGGCGAACTGTAAGGAGAGAGACCCACGATTGTAGAGAGCAAGGAAATGTGAACTATTGCATAGAGAAGAAATGGAAGAAAATAATTCTGATAGAAATGGGAATGATTGCAGTGTCCCTTTTCTTTTTCATGAAATGGTGACATGTGTACAAATGGTTGTGCAACTATGAGTCTTGCTATGCAACTTTCATTAATAATAGATGCCAATTTTAAATTTTATGTGCGAACTATTGTTTTGGTATACAAATGTTACTGAAGAACAAATGTGTCATGATTTTATTTTGTAATGTATTGATTAAATGTTTAGATGAAATTATGAGCAGGTTGAGATTGTGATGGGACTTGAGGAGGAATTTGGAATTAGTGTGGAAGAAGAAAGTGCACAGAGCATTACCACCGGTCAAGACGCAGCGGACATGATTGATAAGCTGCTCCAAAACAAGAGTGCTTGAAGGTAAGGCCAATGATGTGCATTTTGTGACGCCTTTTCTTCCTTTTTTTTTGCGAAGCTTTTGATATTTTGGTCCAACGAGGGTTAAAATGTCTTCATTTTAATATTTAATACTTTATCTTATTTCGGTTTGGTGCCGGAGGACTGAGGACTAATGTAATATTGTAACTAAACATGAATTAAAGATTTATTATGAATATATTTATGATTGTTTAATAATATATAAGGTGATATAACTTAATTGTATATATTAGAAGAGAGAAGAGGGTCACCAAAAAATTCATCTAAATTGAACTAGTGTTAGTATACCAACACAAGTTGATGTACACAAAAAATACCAACACAAGTTACAACTATGATGATGGCATGGTCTGACATTTCGTTCATGCATGATTATGATTAAGAATGACAATGAGACAGAGTCTCTTGATTAAAAATTTATTCTCATCTTTGTGCATTTGTGTGAGTATCTGTTTTTTATCATCTCGCATATCATAAATATTTATGAGTATTTAATACATTATTAAAAAATTAAATTAAAAAATTACAAAATAAAAGTAAACTATAACCATAATCATATTTCTAAAAATTTAATAGAATTGAATTTATCAAAAAGATAATTTAAATAGGTCCAATAAATTAAAATATCCAAAATAAAAATAATAAAAACTTAAATAATAGTATTTGATTTATAGATTTAAATTTAAAATCAAATTAAATTTTAACCAAATTATATATATAAAATCAATGGTTTTATATAGAAAAAAACTAATTAAACCATAATCAAAGGTAAGTGTAGTAATATCATAAACTTTATGGGAGGTTACTATAATTTTTTGATAATAAAGACATGTCAAGTATAAATAAGTTAAAATTTTTGGGAGAGGTTAATATAATTCTCCAATTTTCCTTTTATAATTCCCTTAAAATGCACATGTATGTCAGCAGTATATCAAATACGGCAATTTCACAGCATCGGTGGTTCTTAAATTATTCGTTTCTTAGATTATTTGTTTCGACGGGCGACTTCGGTTTGAAGGGAAGAAGAGCGCACACGACAGAATTGTTACATACACGTGCGAGACTAAAGGCAGCGTTTGGGGGACGTTGTAATGTTACCCTCAGAAAGGACGGTTTCGTCTTAATCGAATGAGTTACGATTTTCAATAGCTTCTTCCTCCCTTTTACGCTTCACTGCTTGGAGCGTGTGTCCGTTTGATCAGGTCAAATTCTCAACCTCTTCCCTCTCTTATACGCTTCACTGCTCGGAGTGTGTGTCAATTTCAGCTTTTCAAATTCGACCCACGTTTTCATTACTGTAAGTCTTCGCTAACTGCAAAAACGTTGTCGTATAGAACTGCAGCTTGCATTTCCTCTCTTCTGCATACAATTATGCCAAAGGAGGGGTTTTTCTTTCTGAATAAGAAAGGAAAAATGGGGTTTGACATGTATGGTGATGGGTTTAGAGTAAATATACACCTGATGTGTTTTGCTTTGGAAAGTTAAGGGATAGTAGACACTAGACAGTTGTGTGCTGTATTGGATTTTTCTTCCGAAAGGGGTATTGCTTGATATGGTTATGTATCTTTTAATTGCGGGCTCAGATAGTTAAACACTCACCTGTTGTCCCATGTATTCATTTGATTGAAGTTTTTTCCTTTTATTTTGTGGAGGGTGACATGGATAAAAGCTTGCTTGGGGTTTTTCTGGGTACGGTTGGGCATGGGAATTTTTGTTGCCTTTGTGTTGAGCTTGGTCATGCTTCATTGTAAATTGGTTTAGACAATTAGCTGAACATTGCTCTTTGACTGCGTTGACTGTCCAGAAATTTCAGACTTGTCTGAGTTTATCTTGATGTCACGGTGTCTGCTTTCGCTTGTGCAGTTCAAATGAGATGGCTTCTTCACATAATGTTGAGTTGGAGGCAGCGAAGTTTCTGCATAAACTTATTCAGGATTCTAAAGATGAGCCAGCCAAGCTGGCTACTAAACTCTACGTGGTGTGTGTAATTTTCTTTTGTAAACGAAGTTAATTTATTGTTCCTTTACTCTTTAAGACTGGGTGTTCTTGCAATTAATTTGATGAGTTTTTCAGATACTACAACATATGAAATCAAGTGGGAAGGAGCATTCAATGCCATATCAAGTGATATCAAGGTAAATACATGCAACTTAGAGCTCAAGCATGTGTATATTCAGTTATTCAATTAATGGTTATTGAATTGCAATTCATAACGTTTATTGCTGAGCTAATTTTTGAATCATGAATCATAAATCATGTCAAATCATAAAAGATTCAGAGACACGATAAAAAAATACTTTATATATGACATAACTTAAACAAAATGATATTTTAGATCAAGAATTAACAAAACCCACAATACAAAGTTATCAACAAAGCCATGAAGTTAAAACTCTTTTTTCCCTTTTTTGGGTCATCATGAAGCTGAAAACTCAAACTGAGTCCTTAACACATGATAGCCCGAAATACTCCTAATTGAAGCCCAACATTAGGGATACGATACGATCCACACAGTAAGTTCTAGTAGCCCAAAACAAGTACGAATGGGATCCAATAATCTAAGCCTAGAATTACGGGATATTTTCACTCATGTCTTGAACCTTCTTCTCCTTCTCCTCTCACTCTGTCTCACTCTCTCTTTTCGGTGCGCTTTCTCTCTCTCTCTGCAATGCTTTCTACAATTGTGTTTACTTTCTCTTATTTGAATGTGCCCGAAGTAAAGGCAAGTGTGTCTTTGTGCGTTGTGGGGGTGATGGGTGAAGCTACTAGGGCTAACACTCCGTCATCAGATTGGTACCGCTGATGAATTTTTTTTTGCAGATCGAAATTTCTTTGATGGTGGCAAATCGCGATTCCAACACATTTTGTATGATTCAAGCAACTTTATGATTCGCCCTGGTGATTTGAATTGCGGGACACATGAATTATGTCGGATCGTGCAATTCGCGATTTAGAATATTGACAACACCTTTCAATTATTGAGTGCCCTACTTTTTTTTTCCTTTAGATTTGATTTTCAAAACTAGGTTATGATACTTCTTTACAGTCATCACAGTGAGCTAAGATGATAAAATTGGAAACATGTTTCCGATTGTCTTACGTGGTTACTTTGAACCCTTCTTTTTGTTGTAGTTAAGATTTCTACTATCATTGCCAGTGCCATGTGCGTGATGGAATATGAAATATTATTAGGAATGGTTGTAGTTGCATGTGTGGTTGGATTGAAAATGATGTGTTGGGCTTTAGATCCTCTTTCCAAACAGAAAAAAAATCATCTGACTGTTTAGTTGCTTTGAGTGAATTGGCTTGAATTACATGCATGAAGCTGCAGGCTACCTTCCCATATATTCACTTCAATTTGATTGACTATGGAAATGGATGATAAACATAATTCGCAAGTGATGATAAGGCCAATCTTATTGACTTATTCTTTGTGTTGCCTTAGTGATTGTAGTGTAGCTTATAATTCATCATTTGTAGTGCTGGAACTTAGTTTGCTAGTTTTGGCAATCTGACCCAGTCTTTTGTTATCTTCTGTTCCATGCATATTATGTTTCATCGGACTTAATCTTGCCTGTTATAGGGCGATGGAGACTGTCATCAACCAACATGGTCTTGATATTGAAGCATTGAAGACATCGCGTCTTCCTTTGACTGGTGGTGCTCAAATAGGTAAGTGTGAAATGTTCACATATTGTAGAAAGAATGTTTGTGATAGTTTTTCTGTGCTTTTGATGCTATCAATTGCTATATATGCAGGCTCTTCTTCACAGGAAGTGGGTGTTACAACGGATTCCAGAGTGGGCTTGGCTGAAAATGAGATGTCTAAGTCGGACACTATTGCTTCTGGCCGGCCACCAGTTGCCCCAAGTGGTGCAGCACCTGATTATTGTCAAGGATCTGTGGCTCAGAGGAGTAGTCAGTCTCTCGATCAAGGAAGTCCATCTAGTTTGGACTCTAGGTCTGCCAACTCGCAGTCACAAGAGAGACGTGATAGTGCCAATTGGGACAAACAGGTGAAACAAAAGGATGGTAAGAAAGCTGTCACAAAGAGAAAGAGGGGAGATAGATCTTCACCTGTGGAACTGCATGTTGACAGTCCTTCTCAGCTGGATCCTTGCAATACTGTTGTTAATGCAAGGAAGGGGAAACTGTCCAAGGCTGAACCATCAGATGGTTTTCCAGTTAAAAGTGGCGAAATGACCAACATTAACATGGTTCCAAGCAATAGTCTAATGGAGAATTTTCCAACTTTATCTGCTAGCATGAGAACAATGTTTAGGGCCAACCAAGAAGGTCACCATTTATTGGTAAAGCAAACTGATCTGACAAAGATTGGCAATTCAATATTACGGGCTCCAAATTTGAAGTATCCAGAAGATATGGAAGTTTCCTCTTCACATATTGCTACTGGAAGGCACCAAGGTGGTTCCTTACCTTCTACATGTGAAATTAAAGCTGTATGGAATCAATAAAACTGGATTACCTTTTGAAAAATGTCATGTTCCCCAGTTTTTTTTTTTCTGTTTGGTTTTTTCCCTCTCGTTCTAATTTTGTTCCTGGTAATATAACGGCATAAATTCCAATGCAGCAGTTAATACTTCCATCCTTGGCTCAAGTAAGGGGTTTGGAAATATTACAAGATCAACTTTTGATATAGATTGATCAAGCTATGCTGCTGGATTTGAGTGCTGCAAACAATTTGGAATATTTATACGTAAATGTCAATGCCAAATACTGAAGTCAAGTTTGAGAAAAAGACTTTCTAGGAGAGTTTTACGTGTGAATATGATCATGGGAAGGAAGAATTTATTTGAGTAGAGATATTTTTGTAACAATGGCTCTTATTTCGGTCATGGCTGCACATAAACTATTTTTGAGTGTTCTATGTATTTTGTTATTTGTTCTTTACGAATAATTCTATTAATGGCCAATTGTAGAGAGAGTTTTACGAGTGAATATAATCATGGGAAGGAAGAATTTATTTGAGTAGAGTTATTTTTGTAACGATGGCTCTTATTTCGGTCATGGCTGCACATAAACTATTTTTGAGTGTTCTGTGTATTTTGTTATTTGTTCTTTACGAATAATTCTACTAATGGCCAATTGTAGAAAGAGTAACTTGGGAAATATCAGTTTAACTTGGAGTTAGATGTAATCAAAGAAAAAAGAACTATAATTTTGAAGTTCCTTGTCAGTGGTCAAAGATATTGATAAACAAACTGTGCTGAATTTCAGGTGCTTATCCTAAGGTTCATGGAGGGATGGCGGTTCCTACTGGTGCATCTCCACTGGCTGAACCGGTTTTCTCAAGTTCAATGCAATATGGTGGTGTACTTGGTCGTGATGGGGGAAGTTTGACTACTTTGGCTGATGGACATAAAGTAGCACAGGTACTTGCAATTCACTCATTCTTGTTTCTGGGTTCATCTCTATGCTCTATTTTCTGTTCTCTTGCTATACTCATCTAACTTTAGTTAACATTAGTTAAATCTAAATCTATTTCTGTTATGAGGCTATGTGGCTATTTGCTTTAGTCTATTTCCTATGTAGCTTGTATATGAGACATCTTGGTTGCTTGACTAGATAATATTTTTGACAGATTGGCAGGCAAATCAGTGCCAGGGATACTGGGAATTCTACTGTTCCTGCTGCGCCCTCATCATCTGCCACGCCTTTCAAAGAACAACATTTAAAACAGCTTCGTGCTCAGTGCCTTGTTTTTCTAGCATTTAGGTAGACATCGTTCTTCTATCACCTTTGTATTTGAAAAAATGGACTTCAATTTTATTGAAGCATATTGTGAAACCTTGTCCAATGTGCAGAAATGGTTTGGCGCCAAAGAAGCTGCATCTTGAAATTGCTCTTGGAACTCCCATTTCTAGAGAAGGTGACCTTTTTTATTAAAAAATATTTATGTATTAAATATGTTCATTGACTAATTGGTGAGCAATATGATGTTGATACAAAATGGGTCCAACATAGATCTGATTGACTACAAGGGAAAATCACAATCTTTTGATGAACCAGGTAACACATCTGGGGTTATCACGCAATTTGGAGGTCTGAGCAATGTGAGACAAGCTGATAAAACCACTTCAGGGTCTTCTTCTGCTGGAAAAGTTCCGGAGACTGACTCTTTGTCAAAGGGAACTGAGAGCCCAAGAATGTTGGAGGACAAAGGTAACCCACATTCTGACGTCCATATACTCTCAGAGGAGCGGAAACATTTCCTAGCCACAAAAAGAGGAGAGGTTGAAAGACGAATTCAAGAAAGTGTGGCTTCACAAGCTTCTTCAGCTTCTTCATCTCAGCAGCAAGATTCTTCAAGTACAAGGGGTGCTGGAGTTGTTAATAATCATTTGGATGATGTTAACAACGGTAATCTTCTGCTTGGAAGGTCTAACCAACCTTCTGTTATAAGCCCGAGTAGTTGGACTGGATTTACTGGTCATAATGAGGCTTCAAAGGGGCCTCCACAGATCTCTACTATTCAGCATGAATTGCCTATAGAAAGAAGAGACAATTTTCAGAGTCAGTTTCAGAATGTTAACAATTGTGGTTCCCAGTATCACAATTCTATTAATAAGTTGACTTCTTTTTATTCCTTAACAGAGCACTGGAAACATATTTCAGCGACTGACAGCGTTCCTCATGGTACCGTGATGAAGGATGGAAATGTGATTACAAAACATGTTTCTCTAGGTGAAAGCCATGCTCAACAAAACAAGTTGTTAATCCAGTTTCTTTGATGCTTGTCGGCATCATTTCTAGTCTCAATAATCAATGACTTTCTCCAATCACTTGCAGATGGGTTCAAAATAGTTCCGATTGATGATGCATCAAAGCATGGCATCTGTTTTGCTACAGAAAAAAAAGAGAACGAGGGACTGGTATCAGCTGATTTTCCACCTTCTCCAAAATATACAATGTCAGAGAGATGGATTATGGATCAGCAGAAAAAGAGGCTTCTCGTTGAGCAAAGTTGGGTACAAAAACAGCAGAAAACAAAGCAAAGGATGGCTACCTGTTTTCTCAAGTTAAAGGTTTGTTTTACTTTCAACTGATAGTTTTCCTAGTTTTGTGTTTAATATGTTCTTCATGCACGTTTGATTTATTTTGCATTCCACAAGTCAATTGTGTGTGGTTGGTAATGATTTTATTTTGAATAAACATCATGGCCTGTGCTTCATTCCCTGTGATGTAGGAAAATGTGAACTCATCTGAAGATATTTCTGCCAAAACAAAAAGTGTCATAGAGTTGAAAAAACTTCAACTACTAGATATCCAACGTCGTCTCCGCAGGTAATTGACATTCTTGTATGTATATTTTGGTTATCTTCGTCTCTCATTTTGACTGTAAATGTATTTTGCTTTTATGTGGGCAGTGATTTTCTCAATGATTTTTTCAAACCGGTTACACCTGTGGTGGAACATTTGAAGTCAATTAAGAAACATAGGCATGGTAGGAGGGTCAAACAACTTGAAAAGTTTGAGCAGAAAATGAGGGAAGAGCGTCAAAAACGGATCCGTGAGAGGCAGAAGGAGTTTTTTGGTGAGATAGAAGTTCACAAGTATGTGCCGGCTCTGTGCATTTCTACATGCTTTTTCTATCTCTTCAATCCCCCACTCCTTGGCTCAAACTCTTGCTTTATTACTTGGAATTTAGGGAAAAACTTGATGATGTATTTAAAATCAAGAAGGAGAGGTGGAAGGGTTTCAATAGATATGTGAAGGAGTTCCATAAAAGAAAAGAACGTATTCACCGTGAGAAGATTGATAGGATCCAGCGGGAGAAGATTAATTTGCTTAAAATAAACGATGTGGAGGGTTATTTGAGAATGGTGCAGGTAGTTCTATTCTCTCAATAAGTTTACATAGATACATGGCTTATCTTGAAGTTTGCATGCCAAATACTTAAATCCATTCAATGGTTACATTAGGATGCAAAATCAGATCGCGTAAAGCAACTTCTTAAAGAGACTGAGAAGTATCTTCAAAAGCTTGGGTCCAAGCTACAGGAAGCAAAGGCTGCAGCGGGACGTTTTGGGCAAGATGTTGATGAGGCAGGAAGTGGTAGTTTTCTTGAGAATAGTGAAACTATTTTAGAAAATGATGATGAGAGTGATCAGGCAAAGGCAAGTGTTCACCACTGTCAATCCAAAAAATAATTTCTTTCTTCAGTTTAAATCGTAAATATTTTACTCATTTATTTCAATTCTGTTTTACAGCATTATATGGAAAGTAATGAGAAGTATTACATGATGGCCCACAGGTATTAGTTCTGTTCTTGTCTACTATTTAAAAGGGGTTTCTTGCTACTGTATGATGCTTATGTTATACTTTTTCTGTTTATGAAAGGATGAATACTGTTCACGTATGGGGAGTTCTAGTGGTTTATTTTACTCTCCAAAGTTTAGAAGTGTTCATGGTCCATTTGTTCCATTAACCTATAAATATCTTTGTGAAACTTATACTTTGTGGAGTATTCCCCGTCTCCTTTCTAAGTGATTTTTTGCCTCTGCAGCATAAAGGAGAGCATTGCAGAGCAGCCATCTTGTTTGCGGGGCGGAAAATTGAGGGAGTATGTTAAATTTACACCATCTATATTGCTTGTAATTTAGTCGTCATATATGTGTGTGCCTTGCTATTGAGGTTCAATGTTGATTGTATTTAGTTGAGTGGTAGGGTTATTTATATAATTGTGTTGTCTTTGGCCCGTAGGGAATTTCACTTTTCTCACCCTACATTTTTTTTTCTCCAGTTTTGTTAATTAATAGTGTGGCAAGCAGGTTGTTTGACATTCCTTGTGTTTGAAATTTTGTCCTTAGGTATCAAATGAACGGTCTGAGGTGGCTGGTTTCACTGTACAACAATCATTTAAATGGAATCCTTGCTGATGAAATGGGGCTGGGTAAAACGGTCCAGGTAATAAGTTTATTAACTGAGAAATACTTAGCTTGGTTCCTATTTTGTTCAATTTTGTCTTTTCTTTGTTAGTTTTTTTAGGTGTTTTGTCATTTACTGTTTTTATCCTTTCTGAATAATTTGTGTTGTTTAGGGTTACATATTCTGTCACAAGCTAATATCATGGAGCATGCACTCAAATTTCTGAAGAACATTTTGTTTCTGTAAAATCCTAATGCCCTTCTGTTTCATAGGTCATTTCTCTAATTTGCTACCTGATGGAAACAAAGAATGATAGAGGACCATTTCTTGTGGTTGTGCCCTCATCTGTTCTACCTGGTTGGGAGTCAGAAATCAACTTTTGGGCTCCTAGTATTCTTAAGATTGTCTATGCTGGACCACCTGAGGAGAGGCGTCGGTTATTCAAGTAACAAACTTGGGATATCAACCCTGTCCATTTGTTTGATTCTTATATTTTGGTCTATGTTCCTTATCATATCTTTTTATATTTTAGGGAAAGGATTGTACATCAGAAATTCAATGTTCTTTTGACTACGTATGAATATCTCATGAACAAGCATGATAGGCCCAAGTTGAGCAAAATACATTGGCACTATATAATAATTGATGAAGGTCACCGCATAAAGAATGCTTCTTGTAAGTTGAATGCTGAGTTGAAACACTATCAGAGCTCTCATAGATTGCTGTTAACTGGAACACCATTGCAGGTTTCCCTCATCCCATCCCCTCCTCTCTGTTAATTTTGATGCCTTGTGGCTTTTGTTGCTGTTTACTTTGGATTTTGGTTTGTACCCTTTGAATTGGTTTGGAAATGTTTTTGGAACATTTAATTATTTTGGGAATATCATAGTAAGGGTTTGCTTGACCCATATTGCAGGCTCATGCTATGTCCTATGTTTTACTTTTGAGCCTTTTTTTTTTTTTTTTTTTTTAGCATTGGTGTTATATGACTTCCCTTTCATAGGATACTATGACATCATCCATGTAGCCAATTTCACATAGTGGGACAAGGCTTAGTTGTTGTTTGCTGTTGCTGTTGTTGTTATATGACTTCTGGTTTCTTTATTTTATATGCAGAACAATCTTGAAGAACTTTGGGCATTGCTTAACTTCTTGTTACCAAACATATTCAATTCATCGGAAGACTTCTCTCAATGGTTTAACAAGCCATTTCAGAGTAATGGAGATAACTCACCTGACGAAGTAAGTTTTGGACCATTTGTTTCAAAACTTTACTGTCTTGATGTTCAACTTTTAAGTTAATTAATTTTTTGTACTTATTGCGCTGTTTTCTACTGTAAATAGGCTTTACTGTCTGAAGAGGAAAATCTCTTGATCATAAATCGTCTGCACCAAGTTCTGAGGCCATTTGTACTTCGGAGGCTGAAACATAAGGTTTTTAATACCCAACTCTAAGCTTATTATGCATAATCTAGTTTCTACTCTTCCTTGTGTTTTTTGTATACCATGACCACGTTTTATTCTTAATAGTAATCTGTGAAATAAAATTATGAATATTGTTTTACATGTTATTATGTTTATGTCAATATATTCCTCTTCATGCATATATTCATAATTCTTTGTTTCTTTTGGGTTAGTTTTAGGTCTTAATTTCTTTGTGTCTTTCATAAACAATCCCAAAAAGTTCAGCAGTCGGATTACAGTCTTTTACTAGCCGAAGACATTTTTACCAACCAGCCATCTGTACTTCTCTTACATTGTGGGATGTGGAGTCAGACACCACCAAACTTAGTTTTCATAAATGAGTTTTTATGTTAAAGCTATGATGAATTTATGATGTAATATAGAATTAATGTTCAGTATTGGTAAGATTAGCTGGTTTGATACATGAAAAATCCATTCTGTTATTCTAGCCAGATTCTGCATTCATTTTCTTCTCTAACCTATGCTCTTGATCACTTAGGATGACTCCAAAATACGATTTTTGAAAACTTCAATTTAACTTGTATGCCTTACTGATATTGGCTTAGGAAATCACCATCTCGTCCACATGTTAATGTTCTTGCATTTTCAATTTATTGTAGGTTGAGAATCAACTGCCTGAAAAGATTGAGAGACTTATTAGATGTGAGGCTTCTGCATATCAAAAACTATTGATGAAGAGGGTGGAAGAGAACCTAGGTGCTATTGGCTCTTCAAAGGTATCATTTCTAGTACTTTGTGTCTGTGTTGAATGATTTTTGTTTTTTTACACCTTGTAATAGTGTGGACTAATCTGTGTTGAATGATTTTTGTTTTTTTACACCTTTTAATAGTGTGGACTAAGATTTCCCTTTTCCTTTCATCTTAAACAAAGAATCTTCTCTGCATGTGATATGCATAGTTACTTAGGTGATCTAATTGAAATTCTCATTTGTTAGGCTCGATCTGTGCACAACTCAGTCATGGAGCTTCGTAATATTTGCAATCATCCTTATCTTAGCCAGCTTCATGCAGAAGAGGTATATTCTTAGTTATACATGGCTCTTGTCTGGCACAAATTTATTTTTAGACATTCATAAAAAATGGATCTTATGTGATTTAAATTGTAAACACTATGATACTTTTATTTTTAATTTGAAACAGTACAATTGAACAATTCTCATTGTTCTATTATATGAAGCATTGTCTTCAAGATCATTTTCTAAATTGTCAAAACTGGCAAACAATATGTTTAAAAGATTTTTGTTAAGACATTTTCCTCGAACAATGTGGGAAAAACTATGACGTGGCTTGTATTTATTATGGGCTTTCTCTGACACGTCACCCAACATGAAAAGCCTGTGACCTGGCATGGAATTTTCAAGATTTGCGGCAGAAGCTGAGTTTGAATGTATGAAATGGAGATCTGTACAACAAAAACAACCACCAAAACTTGTCCCACCAGGTGTGGGGGGCACAATATTTTTATAATGGACAAAATCACACATTAAATGCCGTGTTTATTTCTCTTCCTGTTTTGTGCTTGTCCATCTGGCTACACTGTAATGGTGAATCCAGGAAGTAATAAAACTCCTAGCATAGGACAAAACATATATTTTAAAACAGGTTTCTTTTAACTGTTTAAAGTAATAAACTTCATTTATTTGACTATTTGAGCAAGAGAACAAGTTTTGTATGATTCTCTATCTGTTATCTTATATTTATTAATTTATTTAAAATCTGGTTGTGCTTACAATGTGACTTTTTCCTTTTGTAGGTGGATAACTTTATACCTAAGCATTATTTACCTCCTATTGTTAGACTTTGCGGAAAGCTTGAGATGTTGGACCGTTTGTTACCTAAATTGAAGGCAACAGATCATCGGGTATGGATTATTGTATGTAATTGTTGCTGGATCACTATATTTGTTTTCCCCTTGTATGTATTGTTATGAGTTGTTATAATTGTTAAGAAGGATATAGAATATACTTGTTAATTGTTTATTCAAGATTCTTTCTGAGTACTCATTGTCTATTTGCGCCTTTAGATGCTGAACGCTTTTTTTTTAACATCATAATGTCAATGCTTTACAGGTCCTTTTCTTTTCAACAATGACTAGGCTTCTGGATGTTATGGAGGAATACTTATACTTAAAACAGTATCGGTACCTCCGGTTGGATGGGCATACAACAGGAAGTGATCGTGGTGCACTAATTGACCAATATAACCAACCTGATTCTCCATATTTTATTTTCTTACTCAGGTAACTTTCATAAATTGGAGTACTGGATGTGCCTGTGAAGCAGTCAATTAAACTATGGTTTGTGTTTGCGTTCTTTTTTTTTTTGGGGAGGAGGAAGGGAGGAATTGACTTTTCGTATGGTTTCCTAGAAATTTAGCTGAACTCACTTCTTCACATTTGCTTAAGTCTTTACTAGCAAACCAGGAGAGCCTGGTTCGACTCTGAATCGGTTAATCTATATTTTAGAATTGGAACTACACGTGGAACTTTAGATCTTTTCACTTTCTAGCCTCAAGCAACAACTCTCTTCAGTATTTAGGTGATCTTCATCTTGTTTTTTACACACGAACATGCAGACTAACAGTATGCTTTACTAATATAAAGATCACAAGTGAATATTTTTTAACAGAAGATTGTAATGCGATGAACCATAGAAGAAAGATGTGAGGACTCTCACCAAACTGAAACCTGATTTCAATGGCTTGTCACTTTTAACTAGAGGACTTTTGAGATTAACATAACTAAAGATTATGAGAAATTTCAAGAACTAAGTTTGCATTTAAATCTGAATCTGGAAATTATTGAGTTGGGCGCGAAGTCAACATTGTAAAGTCAGTGATGTTGAGTTCTTGGTTATCTTCAAATTAATGGTATCTGTAATATGGCTGACTTTTATCTATCGTTTCAAGTATTCGAGCTGGTGGTGTTGGAGTGAATCTTCAAGCTGCTGACACGGTGATCTTATTTGACACTGACTGGAATCCACAGGCAATGAAAATTCTTTTATATTATTTTCTATATTAAGTTGTCTTTTTTGCTGATTTTTAAAATCTTTGTTTGCCTGAATGTGTTAGGTTGATCTGCAAGCCCAGGCAAGGGCTCATAGAATTGGTCAGAAGAGGGATGTTCTAGTCCTTCGGTTTGAAACAGTTAGTACTTCTCCCATTTGACTTACTATTTGGCATTGATGGGACAATTGTTTGTATTTTTACTTCCTAATCCAATTGTTGACCTTGTCGTGCATGTGTACTTTTTAATCCCATTGTGGACCTTGTCGTGCATGTACAATTTAATAGTGAGAACCTTTGGTGAGTACAGAGGTGAACTCAGTTTCATTTGTACTTTGTGCATAACTGCTTCTTTGCTGTTAAATACATTGGTTTGGTTCTTTAGAAAAATTACTAGTTATTATGCCCCATGTTACCATATGGAATTACATTTTGTGGTTATGATATTAGTATTCTATTTCTTATTGTTGTGGGGGTAGTGGAGGTGAGGAATTGTTTACCTTGCCTAATGTGTTTGGCTTTGCCCCTTCATTTGTTTGCCTAATTGCTTGGTAAATATCAATAGTAAATTTTGATGGTGTTATTACTATGACACTAACATAAATTAGTGTTGTATTATCATGTTTGCTAAATTTTCTTCTTCTGCTTACTATGTAACAAGGTTCAAACTGTTGAAGAACAAGTTAGAGCTTCAGCTGAGCACAAACTTGGCGTTGCTAATCAGAGTATTACTGCAGGTTTTTTTGACAACAATACAAGGTAAGTGATGCCATGATACATCTCGTAAGCAGATAGTTGTAGTTCTGAATTTCTTTTGCTTATGTTTATTGTAGTGCTGAAGACCGAAGAGAATACTTGGAATCCCTCCTCCGTGAGTGTAAGAAAGAGGAAGCTGCACCTGTTTTGGATGATGATGCTCTAAATGATATCTTAGCTCGCAGGTAGATAACTTTTTGGTGTTTCACTATCCCTGCATCTATTGTGGCTTTATATATTTTATTTCTAACGAGTAATTGAGTTGTGGCTTGCGACACTTTCTACTTTCACTTATTTTTGTGTGTGTGACATTTTTTGAAAATGACAACTTGGAGTGTGTAGTAGGAACTATTGAAAGGTCTGATAGATTCTATTTGACTCTATTATTCATTTTGATTGGTTGTAGGACTGGGTTCCTGATGTATTAGTCATTTCAGCATTCTACCGTCTTTCTTTGCTTATTTTAGTTGCAGATTGTCATGTTACTTTCTTTGCAAGCATCGTAACTCTTTTTATTGCATGGTTATGTTGTGCTGGCTTTGATTGTTGACAGGCTTTTTGTGGTTCAACGTTGGTTGATTTCTTAATCCTGTGATTGCATTTACAGCTTTGTCGTTACATCGATCTACGTTTGTTGACATAAAAATAACTTTAGAATTCAGTTTTTAGCCTCGGTTCCTCCTCTTTCCACCCAAAATATGTGGCAAAGAAGAGGAGAGAAAAAACTATATGACAGAAATGTTGTCTTTGTTGGCAGTGAAACAGAGTTAGATGTATTCGAAGCTATTGACAAAAAAAGAAAGGAAGATGAGCTGGTATGCTATGGAGTATTTGCTTGGGCTTTTCATCAGAAAAATATCGCTTTTTTTATTTGTTTGTGTGACAGAATCTTACTGGAGCTCCAAAAAAATATATGGCAGGCTACATGGAAAAAGTTGGTGGTTGGGCAAGCAACTGATGGTTCCGATCTTACTCCCCCCCTTCCTTCTCGTCTTGTTACTGATGAAGACCTGAAACAGTTCTATGAAGCAATGAAGATATCTGATGTGCCTAAGGGTGGTATAGAATCTAATGGAGTAAAGCGAAAGAGTGGAAATCTTGGCCTTGATACTCAACGATATGGCAGGGGAAAACGTGCAAGAGAGGTTTGTTTATTTATTGTTTCTTTTGGATTGTGTAGACAGTTGTATTTCTTACCTGTTTTGTATGAGTATGCCCTACATCATACCTACATATTACATGAGTTTACCCCATGCTAACTTGCTTGGAGTGGTGTTAAAATAAGCAAAAGAGAAGGAAAATTAAATTGAAAATGTACTTGTGTACTATCTTGTATGATAGGTATCCTATCTATTTGCTTACCGCCATGTGCATACTTGTAATAGGTACGTTCCTATGAAGAGCAATGGACAGAGGAGGAATTTGAGAAGATGTGTCAGGCTGAATCTCCAAATTCACTCAAAGTAAAAGAAGTGGCAGGGATGAGTTATCCAACAAATGCTTCCAGCTCTGTTGTTTCTACTTCTAACACAGAAGCTACAAATACGCCTCCAATGACCCCAATATTGCCTTCCGTGGAGAGTTTGCCAGTGCAGCAAGTCAAAGAGATAACTCCACCAGCCAAACGTGGCCGTGGAAGGCCAAAAAGAATAACTTCAGATAAGCCACCAGCATTAGTGATCCCTCCTGCAACTTCTGCATCTGTTCAAGTAGAGAAGCAGTTACAAAAAGGAATTGAGCCTGGACATTTTACATCATCGATTCCTGATACTATTGCTCATTCAGCTGACCTTACAGGTATAAGTGGACCTATGCAGCAGTCTGATACAGTCATTTCTTATAATGCACAGCATGCCATTCCTATGCCTACTATGCTACCTAATACTCAGTCAGTTGCTGCATCTGTTTCTGTACCTTTAGAAGCAAGAGGTCATGGGCGGAAAACTGATAGTGGTGAAGGGACTAGACGTAGAGGAAAGAAGCAGGCCATGATTTCACCTCCTTCCTCGGGCGGTTCTGTTGGTCCTGGTTTGAAGGTGAGTGAGCAATTTCAAAATCAAGGGAATCCATCTGCAAGTCCAGCTATCTCCCAGGGTGAAACTGCTGCCAGCTTTGCTGCAGTACACAATCCAGCTAACATTTCAGGTTCTTTAAACAGTGGAAAGGATCATTTGGGTACTGAAATTGCTTTGAATTCTCAGCTACCCCCTCATCTGCCCTCTGTTGCCTCCTCGGTTGAAACTTGCCCCACTTATCCCTCTGTACAGATGGAGCAAAGTAAGGGGCAAAATCGGAAGTCACAAACTGGAGCAGGAGCTCCACGGCGCAGGGGAAAGAAACAGGCAACAATGTCACCTCCAGTTCCAAATGTTCTAGGCCACCAGGATTTGCATCTAACTTCAGATCAACAGATTTCATCAAGCAGTTTATCGGGTGGCAATGCCACTGAATTGAAAAGCTTGCAAGAGAACAATGTTGAAGAAACAAAGTGTGTTACCCAGGATCAAGCATCACAGAGCCTAGGTGATCAGAATTTAAAACCAATAGAACTATCAGATGATTTAGCCAAGCAGACATTGATCTTGTCTTCAAGTCAACATAGTACAATGAACCCCCCAGGTAAATTTATTGTGAATTGTGGTGTTAGAATACCTACATCTTGACATTTTTTTTAAGACTAAGGATCTCTTCTGCAGGGTCAGACTTTGAGAAGGTTAAGAATGGTGATGTTCATGATTCTTCTGTGGAGAAGGCTGCATCTTCTGAAATTACCTCATCCAAGATTGAGGTTTGCTGGAATTCAGGGAATGAAAAATTATTGGTTAAAACACTGCCTGTTACTGATGTTACAGAGGACCAACATTCAGGTGGAAAAATTGATCAAGCTGTTGAAGATTCATTAAGTGTCCCTTTAATTGTGGTTACTCCAACTAATTCCTTGGCTGTTAGTGCAACTACAGAAAGCATTAGTAAGTCTTTTGATCCTCTTACAGCAAATGTTGTTCCTACTGCCCCACTAAGCACTGCTTATCCTTCCACATTGGGATCTGAATCTAATCATTCTAGCTCATTAGAATCCATGCCAACCAAAAGGCAAGGTCGCAAAATTCAAAATAGAGCGGAAGCACCCAGACGTAGGGGGAAAAGATCAGCTTCGGTATTACCTGTTGTTCCTGATGCTCTTACTGGTCAGGATCCAAAGTTGATTCATCACATCCAGAATTCTTCAGGGGATGCCGCTACAAATGTTACTCAGGCTCAAGCAGTTGAGATCCTTTTGCCCAGTGGAGTAGCTGGTAATGATTCAAAAAGAAAAGAGAGCGCTGCCAATTCTACCCCAAGCGAGCAGCAGAAAGTTGCATCAGCAAGGATCGATAGTGCACCTGTATCCTCAGATAAGAATGCTTCTTTTGGCCGAATTCAAAATGTAAATGATGTTGCTCGGGTGATGAAGGAAGTTTTCTCTGGAACTTGTTTGCCAAAGCCTAAAGCACATGATTCTGTTGGGAGTGAAGATAAGAGTCCTTTAGTAAATGTAATGACGACTAAGGCTGCAGTGAATGTCTCCAATAACCAGAGTTCTGAGGATAAAGCATGTTCTGAAATACCAACTACTGGAGGTGTATGTTCTACTTTGGATTTTGCAGTGGATGGTCGTGAAAAACAATCGGAGGAGGCGTCCAATATGCAGAATCTGGAGTGTAAAGCAAGTTTAGATATGCCAACTACTGGAGCATTGAGCCTGTCCGAAGGCATTCAAGCAAATGGGGATGGGCAACAATCTGATAATACATCTGATGGAAAAATAACCCCTTTGGATAAAATACTTCCTAATGTCGGTGAGCCTGAAACCAGTGGATGTGGTTATGTTATAGAAAAGGAAGAAAAGACACAACGTACTGAAAACTTGAATACTCAGAGTGAAATGCAGGTACTTGATGCAACCCCACTCAATGCTTCCCCAAAGACTGATGTTTCTTATGAGAGACTTTCTACTGGTGGTGGCCTCAGTGAGTCTAACATAGAGACTTCCACCAATCAGATAGGTTCATCTGGGGTTTCTCCAGGTGCTGAATCTCATGTGGTAATTTATCATAATCTTGGAGACCGGTCTCAGTCTTCTTTAGAGAATTCTTCAAGATCTTCTCCCCTTGATATTGGTGGCCCAGGATGTTCAGCAACCCCACTGAAACCAGAACCTTTTAGCAATAATCGTGAATCTAGTCAGGCTAATACTCTCAGTCAGAGTAATTCATCCACAAAAGGACCTCCTGGTTTTACAGAGCACACTTCAAATGAAAAATTGGATCCTTCAAAATTATCTCCAAAGTCTTCACCTCTTGCTCATGGGGACGGCCCTGGATTATTGGTTCAAGCTGAACATTCGGGGGATCAACCACAAGTGACCTCATTTAGTCGTTCAACCGCCTTTCATTCAAGGACAACTGTAGTTTCCAGTATTTCTAAACATGCTGAAAATTCTACAAATGAAACAGAGTCTTCTTTTCAAGCTTCTGCATCAGCTGACCATGATAGAGAGAAAATTGCAAAGCCTCCAAACATTGGCTTGGATTCTGAGTCAGTTACTGAAAGGGCAGGCTCTGGAAGCCACAAATCTATTCAAGCTCAGAATCATCCAAATGCATTACAATCTGCTGATATGCATGAGGCTCCACTGGTCGACAACTGTGCAGATTCGCTCTGTGAGGAAAGAAGGGATGAAGGGAAGCCCATATCTGAACAGATTCAACCTCTTGTTAAGCCTGCTAATGTTGACCCTGTTTTCCAAGAAAACATAGTAGAACCCACTCGTAGTGGCAGTTCAAAGGATGATTTTTCTCAGGTTCGCCATATGGATATTGACACATCTGACAATAACGGAAATGAGTGTCCACTGGTTGATGAGACTGTGACAAAGAATACATCATCAAGCATAAATATATCTCCTGCAGTAAATGAGGAAGAAAAAATCGACAGTCACTCCTGCAACGATCCTGCTGATCAGTTAGTGTTGCAACAACTTTCTGGTTTGGAAGCTGTAGCGAATGATTCAGTGGATGTTTCTGGGGTTGGAAGTGCTGTAGAGGGAACTATATCTGAAACATCAGCCCTGCTGCCATTGACCTTTGTGAAAGAGCGAAATGGGGGCTCATCTGTAACATGTTTTGTTAGGAGTTCAGAACCTTTGGAGGAGTCAATGGAGAAGACTTTGGATGGCAGCTCTGGAATCCAGGATGAAGCAAAAGTTAATAAAGTGGAAACTGATGTCCAAATGGATTCATCCTTTAGTCAGGTTTTACATGTAAATTGTGAGGTTTTGCAAGAAAGTGTAGATTTGCCCTCTTCCTTGATGACAAAGGAAGAAAACATAGAAGGCTCATCTGCAAGGGGCCTATCTATGAGTTCATCATCATCGGATGAATTGAATGATTCTAAAATTGAGCTGGGTGACAATTATGTCTCTCAGGTTGGTGAATCTCTTACTGGGTCTGGAGATAATACATCGAAGAGCTTAGGTTTACTTTCTTCTCCTTCAATGAGCAAGGAAGAAGGGATTGGCTGTACATTTGATAATGATGGTTCACAAAGCCATTCAGTTTCTCCAAGGAAACCAGCGTGCTCTGATGACTCATGTAGTAAATTGGATGTTGACCAAGCGATAATTGCCCCCGATACAGTCCAGCCTTCATCAAAGACTGAATTAGTTTCAAATTCTGCACCACAGAGTGATATGGAAGGAGGATCCAAGGCAGATCAGAGTAATTGTTTACTTCAATCCGGTTATCTTTTGTCAGAAAATGCAGAGTTGGAAATCAATAAGCTGGCTTCGGATTCCCCAATGACTGTCAGCTACGTTGTGGAGGTTGAACTGCCGTCAGTAAAAGGAAAAAACTCAGACGTTGAAATTAGTAATCAAATTGATGTTTCTCAGGTTTCTGAGGAGGATTCGGAAAAAATAACTTCCAAAAACGTGAATGTACTTTCATCTTGCTCACTGATGGAGGAAGATAATGTTGGTGTGTTATCTGACAAGAACCCTCTCTGCAGTCTCCTAGCTCAGGGTGAACCAAGAGATCATTTGATTCTAGAGGACAGCTGTAGGGATTGCACCAAGGTATGCCATTTTGCACATATTTGGCTATTAGCAGATCCTTTTCAGTAATTCTTCGCCAATTATGTATTTACTTAATTTATGTAGGGTTCTGTTGCAAATCCATCACCTCAACAGGAACCAGAATATTCTGATGCTGGAATGGGCGATCAAATGAAGAAAACTGATGTTGACAGGGTTGATCCAGGACTGACATCCAAAACCATGGAACTGCCTACTTCCTTAGTGACGGAGCAAGATAAAGTTGATGTATCATATGACCCACTGGCTGCTGCAGAACCAAAGGATTGTTTGAATCTAGCGAATCGTAGTAGTGCTGACGAGGTATGGCATTTGGCACCTATTAGAATGCTGGTGTAGTTATTAACCCTTTAATTTCACTCATACATTTATTTGTGTTGTGACCCATTGCAAATGCATTAACATTGCAGGCATCAAATCCTTCTGTAGCTGAGATTAGTATTAAAATGGAGGCATCTGATGATGTTGCTGCAGATGATGCAGAAAGGTTTTCATCCGGAAACATCAATATTCCTTCATCGTCCTTGACGATGGAGGAAAAAATTGAGGTTTCATCTGATAAAGGTCCACTCTGCAGTCTGCCAGCTCCGTGGGAACCAAAAGATTGTTTGACTGGGGAGGAGGGTTGTAGTGATGCCACTGAGGTAAACCATTTTGCACCAATGATTCTATGTTACCAATGATTCTATGTTATATCTATTGCAGTAATTCTCCCTTTAACTTCATGAAATTAATTCTTCAGGAGATGAATCCAGTAATGCTGCAGGAATCAGTTAATTCTGAAGCGGAGATGGGTAATCAAAGCGAGTCACAGGTTGGTTCCCCCTTTTGACTCAACCTTTTGTCTTGGTTTTACAGGTCAGTCAATTGGTTTTGTTTTCGATGTTATCAATTGGGTATGTATTCTTCCCTCACAATCATACTGAACGAGTGTAAGAGCTTGTCTCCTAGTTGAAAGTGATCTAATATTTAAGCTGGCTCAATTTATATATGCATACTCATTTGTAGTAATATCCTACTTTTCCAAAATCTTAACCGTACTGTCTCTCTTCCAATGCTTTATATTTGGAATCAGTACATGAGAGATTGGGTGCTGATTTTGTACACATCCAGCTTTACACAAAAACAATATATGTGAGCCATTATTTCCATTACTTCTGGTTTGTGATTCCATCTTTGTATCCCAGGTTGATGGGATATCGGTAGATGATGGATCCAGATGTTTGGTGGTGTCTGTCACAGCAGCAGAGGGAAAAAATGAGGCCGGGGCTGATGACGTTCCAAATGGAATCCTCGAAGCACAGGATGTAACAAGTGGATTGACTGATACTGAGGATTGGGCAGATACTAAAAGCCAGAGCTGTGCTGCTGAGATGTCGAATGTATCTCAAGTCCCAAGTTCCTCGATGTCAGTTGAAAAGGTTGACGGTTTAGTTGGCGGCACAGCTGGAATGAAGACATCAGAAGAATCTGAAGCTATTGTAGGTGGTGATGGAATGGATGTTGCTCCTGGTTGCTCGGCTGTGCCGGAAACAGCATCGACTGATGGGGTTTCATCTCCATGCCCTTCAGCATCAGGGGGTGAACATGTGGAGAGCTTGTCTGAGACTCAGAAGGATTTAGTCGGCAACAGAGTTGTAAACGTTGACACTAAAGAATCTGAAGCTGGTGTGGCTAACCCGGAAAATCAAGCCGTGCAAGATAATGCACTGAAAGTGATGGAAAAATCCCCTCCTCCAGCAGCAGAGGGAAGAATTGCAGAGAGCTCCTCTGAGAAGGGTTTAACTGCCTGCTCAGAAATACAGCAGGAATCAAAGGAATGTGAGATTGAGGATGGAAGCAATACTGTTCAGGACTCTCAGATTGTAAATGAAAAGGCACCTGAGAATTCAGTTTAGGTGTAGCAGAAGATTCTAAAACTAAGCAATGAAATCTGTTCCTGTAAATATAATATATATCATATGTAGGGTCATCCAATCAAAAAGCAAAGAATATATATATATATATATATATATATATGTATGTATGTATGTATGTGTATATATATCATGTAGGGCCTCCTTTGTACATACATAATTTTCCTTTTGAATCCTGCCGGTTCACCTATATTACTTGATGTTGGAAAATTAAACGGTCCAACATCTGGCTAATTATCATTGTTATTAATACTAGTGGGGAGCCTCCAAATCTTTATTTAGCAGTTTTTATCGGTTATAAATATGACGTTAATAGTAATTTTTTTTAATTGAATAATTGGTAGTTTCATTATTGAAAAATAATGGACCAAACTAAATTTGACTAAAGTGATTATTTTTACCCAACGTCTTTATAACAGTAAAAGATTAACTGAAAAGTGGATGTATTTCTAACCCAACACATATTTGAACATGAATTTCAAAGACTAATATTATTCGAACAAATCATATTGAAATAGACATGTTACAGCGTAGGGAATGGACTTCATCATAAAATGGAATTAGTTGTCTGAAGCAGCGTGGTCGTTCCATTGATGGACTCATTCTTCCATCACGTGCGCTCTCATTTGTTCCGCACCACCTCTAAGATCGTAGCCTCTGCTCGTTCAGGTAGAATTTCCCATGCTCGCAAACTGTTCGATGAAATGCCTGACAGAGACTCTGTTGCTTGGAACGCCATGCTATCTGCATATACCCACATAGGACTTTACCATGAAAGTCTCACTCTCTTTGGCAGCATGAGAATCTCTTGTTCAAAACCTGATGACTTCTCCTACTCTGCAGCATTAAGTGCGTGCGCAGGTGCAACCCATCTTCGCTTTGGAACAAGAATTCATGCTTTGGTGGTTGTTTCCGGGTACTGGTGTTCTCTTCCGGTCACTAACTCCCTCATTGATATGTATGGCAAGTGTTTGAGCCCTGATGATGCAAGAAAAGTGTTTGATGAGATGAAGGACAGTAATGAAGTCACATGGTGCTCGCTTCTGTTTGCTTATGCAAACTCTGGTCGGTTTGGCGTGGCTCTAGAGTTGTTTCGCAGTATGCCTGAAAGGGTTGAAATTGCTTGGAATATGATGATTGCAGGTCATGCTCGTTGTGGAGATGTGGAAGCATGCCTGCATTTGTTTAAAGAGATGTGTCAGAATTTGTATCTACCAGACCAGTGGACTTTAAGTGCTCTCATGAATGCTTGCGCCGAGTCGATGGAATTGTTATACGGATGCATGGTGCATGGCTTTGTTATCAAGTCTGGTTGGAGCTCTGCCATGGAGGTACAGAACTCGATTTTAAGCTTTTATGCCAAATTAGAATGTCACAGCGAAGCTATGAAGGTATTTAACTCCTTTGGGGCTTTTAATCAAGTTTCTTGGAATGCCATCATTGATGCCCATATGAAATTGGGGGATACCCAGAAAGCTTTTCTTGCTTTCCAGCAAGCCCCTGAGAAAAATATCGTTTCTTGGACTTCCATGATTGCAGGGTATACAAGAAATGGGAATGGAGAGCTAGCTGTAGGTTTGTTTGTAGACATGACAAGAAGCTCTGTCCAGCTTGATGATTTAGTAGCTGGAGCTGTCCTTCATGCTTGTGCTAGCTTAGCAATACTAGCTCATGGAAAAATGGTGCATAATTGCATGATTCGGCGCGGTTTAGACAAATGTTTGTATGTTGGCAATAGCTTGGTTAATATGTATGCTAAATGTGGGGACTTAGAAGGTTCAAGGCTTGCATTTCATGGCATTTTTGAGAAGGACCTAATTTCTTGGAACTCAATGTTGTTTGCATTTGGATTGCATGGGCGCGCTAACGAAGCTCTATGCCTTTTCAGAGAAATGGCGGCATCCGGCGTAAAACCGGATGAAGTGACCTTCACGGGGCTGCTAATGACTTGCAGCCACTTGGGGCTAATAAATGAGGGCTTTGCATTCTTTCAATCAATGAGTTCTGAATTTGGACTTTCCCATGGAATGGATCATGTGGCCTGCATGGTGGACATGCTTGGCCGAGGCGGGTATGTGGCAGAAGCAAGAAGTTTGGCTAAGAAATATTCAAAGACAAGCAGAGATAGGACCAATTCATGTGAGGTTCTGCTTGGAGCATGTTACACACATGGGGATTTAGGAACTGGGAGTTCTGTGGGAGAATATCTAAAGGACTTAGAGCCTCAGAAAGAGGTTGGTTATGTATTGTTGTCAAACTTGTATTGTGCAAGTGGGCAGTGGAAGGAAGCAGAGATAGTGAGGAAGGCAATGGTGGATCAAGGGGTGAAGAAAGTTCCTGGCAGTAGTTGGATTGGGATAAGGAACAAGGTGACAGCTTTTGTATCAGGAAACAATTCATACCCCTACATGGCTGACATATCAAAGATGCTATACTTCCTTGAATTAGAAATGAGACACACACGGCCTATTAACTTCGATATTGAAGGATCTTTATAGAGACCAGGAAACCATTTGGGAAATAACTTCATGAGCAAATTTTTGTGGGGAGAAATATTTGTATGGTCTTGGACCACGTTTAATACATGGTTCATAAAGTCTTATGAACCATTGATTTTACTTTGTATTATCTAAAAAATAAGAAATTAATTATTCATAAGACTCATGGACCACACATTAAATGTGTTGTAAGACCATGCAAGTTAAGTAAATATTAAATCATCTAATTTGTTTGAAATGATAAATTGCAATTAATTATGATTACCCGTAGTTATTTATAGTTGAGAATCAATCATTTATCATCAACCTAACTCAAATTATTTATTAGTTCTTTTTTATGGAACTAAATAATTATTAATTATTATTCTAAACAAGTGAAGAAATAATAGCCGATAAAATATAAAGAAGTTTCGCAAACATCTTTATAAAAATTTGGGTATCGAAAGATGAATATTTTTTCAACGTTACTTCTTTCACTAACTAACGAATAATTATTAAACTATTCGTGCTATTTACAACAAAACGATTTGGTACGAAAACAGTTATTCGGACAAGACAACCATTGTAAGAAAAGTAACAAAAGTTGAAGGACAAGAAAGGTGCAAATATCGCATGCAATGCAATAAAATAAAGTATAAAACTGTCAGTCTAAGAAATAAAAGTCAAAACAGATTGACACGTAACAGAGCGCTTCCAGACACGTTACAGACAACAAGGTATCATCCCTCTCTCAATTAGAGTCAAATCATTGTGCTCCAATTCGAGATTTCAATGTTCTTCAATTGTACTTTATTTATTCCATGTACTTATTGAAATCTTTCGGCAAATCCATTTGAAGTTTGAATCATAGGAACATGGTGTTTTTGACTGAGTAAAAGGAAGTACAATTTTTGTTGATGCAGTAAGATTTTAATTCTGCATTCATGTGGCATTGATAGTGAATTACAAACTATATACGATCAATTTGGCCAAAATAAGCCTTGGTCTTAATTAATAGTATCTGAAATCCTTTCATTTTCCTCTTTGCATGGCAGAGTCACATTCAATGGGGAAGGATAAGGACAAAAAGGTTGAGCAGAAGAAAGTGATAGTTGTTGAATACAAGGTTTCAATGTATTGCAACGCTTGTGAGGGAACCGTTGCCAAAGCCATCTCCAAGTGTAAAGGCAACTTCATCTTCTCTCTCACTTAATAATGTTCATTTCCATTCATTAATTATGATTATGATGGTTATTCCTGTTTGTAATTATATTATAATTATGCAATTATTATATTAATGTGATTATGTAACTTTGTTTTTCTTAGGAGTGGAAAAATTCGTTACAGACATGAACAAACACCGGGTGGTGGTAACGGGTCGGATCGATCCGAATAAAGTTCTGAAGAAAATAAAGAAGAAGACAGGGAAGAAAGTGGAGATTGTGGCTGCCACGGATGAGGAATCAAAAGATGGATCCAAAGAATCTGATAACATTGCTATGGTGCGCCCCTTTGTGTTTGAAGATGAGTGTTGCATAAGTACTGAAACATTGATGATGTTCAGTGATGAGAACCCAAATGCATGTGCGATAATGTAGAGAGAATGAATTACTTGGTGGGAAAATTTGAATTTGTATTTGTCATTCTTTGATATTTTGAGAGCCATGTAGTAGCACTTTTGAATATGGCAATAGATAGAGACTTACAGCACCATATAATAAATCAAATAACTCTGGCTCTGCATGTAGACAATGTTTTTGATTTGATTGTGACAACTGTCGATTCTGAGCAATGCTATTTTTTATTTTTTTTGAGTTTCAATTCAGTCTTTTTGAATATATATAATTCATGGTTCTTCTTTCACTACTCAAACTTTTATAAAGATACCAATACATTTTTGTATTTAAACGGTTGTAATTCAAAAGCAAATTTAAAACACTAAACAATTAGAGTTAGTGTGACACTTGACAAAATCTTAAATGTTATGATATTGATACTCTTAAAATTTATGGAGCACCGGAATAAACCCCATAATTTATATTCTTTGTGTCCATTAGTTGGTAGAGTCGGAATTTGAATTGCTATTTTTCTGGTACTTACTGCTACTATGACTCACTGAAATTGTCTTCGTTTTATCCAATTAGATTAGATTAGAACCCCACCATTGGAAGCAATTAAGGCATTTCTCTATACAATTTATTTTTTATAGATAAATAGATGTATCTCTCTCTAC
Organism: Nissolia schottii; assembly: GCA_003254905.1. NCBI lineage: Eukaryota > Viridiplantae > Streptophyta > Magnoliopsida > Fabales > Fabaceae > Nissolia > Nissolia schottii. The sequence continues at coordinate 1,658,458 of QANU01011901.1, forward strand.
TTTTTCTTTCTTTTAGTTTGTTGACATGTGTGATGCATCTTATGGCTTTTCCCCATTATGTGCTGAATTTACGTATGCACACTTTTAGCCATGTCCCTTCTACTACTAATATAAAATTGACACACTAGAAAAGCACCAAAATGAACAAGTGCTACCACACATTTAATTTTGCGCCTTGGAAACAATAACATGAGTTTATGTTACGTTCTGAGTGGGTCTACTAATTGTGTCAAGTGTGATGATACATATATAACTTTAGTTGTCAACCACAAAGAAATTGCTAGTTTCATGATTTTCTTTTATATTCCTATTCAAACTAAGTTTACTGAGACAGATGAAAGCACTGAAATTTGCAGAGTTACCTTAAATATTGACTGAAAATTATTTATACACAATACTACTTCCATCGTCCTTGTTCTTGGAAGGAGAGTTAGTCCTATTTGATATGAAGATCATAGGTGAGCTATTGTGAGGTTTCGACAATGTCAACCATTTGAGGCATGCATGCAGTTTTTTCCACTAGATTTTGATGCTGATGTATAGGCCTAGCTATGGCTCTGACAGGGTTATCTAAGATCAAAGGCCTTTCTTTTGCACACATTGAAAATTATCATTTTTTCCCCTTACAACTAGCTGGTATTTACTATTTGGTAACCTACACTGTCCACTTACATAATTCACATTCTAACATATCTTCTCTGCAGTACTACACAAGGTGCATCATATTGTTACACTTTGTATATTTGTATGGGAGTGACAAACTTAACCCATTCACAAATTTCTTTTATGTCATGACCTCTAGTGCCTCTCTTGTCTGTCCAAGTATGTTGAACACTGTTGCTGCTATGTGAGATGGTGTAAGACCGGCTTGAGACAATTGGTCGGTGGGCGATCCGTGGTCAATGTATCGATCAGGAAGAACGATCGGCCTCCACTGCATAGTTGTTGTGCAAATCATTTTGAGATTTTGGCAACTAATAAAATGTTTATAGAAACTTACAAGATGCATATATGTTCTCATGGTGCATGAAGAAATGAAAGTACTTCAGTTCAGATTGAAAAATGTTTGGATTCTTACCTTCAGTTTTCCATCTAGAAGACCATCAAGGGCCATGAACTGAACAACATGAGACCCAAATCCTCCAATCGATCCTTCTTCTACAGTGATCAAAACTTCGTGTGTTTTTGCTAGGCTGCGAATGAGGGAGCGATCCAACGGCTTGCAGAAACGTGCGTCGGCAACGGTTATTCGCAATCCATGGCGGTCCACTAAGGAAGCTGCATTCAAACAGTTCTGAACAGCAGCTCCATAGCCCAAGAGGGCCACTCTTTCCCCTTCTATCAATATCCGACCTTTCCCAATCTGTTAAAACATCAGAACACAAGACATCAGGCATGTTTCCCAAGTTATTCCCCATAATCTTCATGAGGATATGTATGGGGATATAATTGCAATTTTACCTCAAGAGGAATGCCTTTATTCCCTAGTGGTAGTTCAACACCAATGCCGTTTCCCCTCGGGTATCGGAAACAACTAGGTCGATCATCAATGGCTGCTGCAGTGGCAACCATGTGGAAAAGCTCTGCTTCGTCTGAAGGAGCCATGACCACCATGTTAGGGAGGCATGCCATAAAAGTTACATCAAATGAACCGCTATGCGTGGGTCCATCTGCTCCAACCAATCCAGCTCTATCCATTGCAAATCTTACTGGCAGCTTCTGCAAATCTACATCATGCACTACCTGGGGCATTGACACACATTACATCAAAGGAGCATCAATTACATACACTCATCATATACTCGTCAGTCGTCTTGTTATCATAAATTGATCCGGATCTTTTTTAGCCAACGACAGATGTAAGGACTAGGGAGAGAGTTGTTATCCTACCTGGTCATAAGCCCTCTGCATGAATGATGAGTAAATTGCACAGAAAGGCTTAAGACCTTCACAAGCTAGACCTGCAGCAAATGTAACAGCATGCTGTTCTGCTATCCCCACATCAAAGCATCTTGTTGGGAAACGACGAAGGAAGAGATTCATGCCAGTTCCACCTCCCATTGCAGCATGGATTGCGACAATGTCTTTGTCAGCTTCTGCTTCTGCAATTAAAGCTTCTGCAAAGTATGTTGTGTAAGACTGGGTGGCAGCCTTGGCTTTGAATTGCTTTCCAGTTGTTGGATCAAACTTGGTAACTCCTGCACAATCAAAGGAAATCACATGTGTGAGGAATATAATAAGCCAAGTCTTAGAGGTCACTGAAAGCATAGATTTCATTTTTACCAAAACTTTTATAACTTTATTTTATAAATCATGTTAGTGAAACACGAGAAATATGTAATGGTTCTTTTACCATGGTACTTGTCTGCTGCTTTTTCTGCATATGGATATCCACGGCCTTTTTCAGTGACAACATGGATCAGAACAGGACCAGTTGTCTTAGTACTCTTAACTTCTTTGAGAATAGCAACAAGATCGTCTATGTTATGACCATCAACAGGACCAATATAGTAGAGTCCAAGCTCTTCAAAAAGTGTTGATCCAGAACCACTGATCATGCCACGAGCATATTCATCAACTTTTGCAGCCAATTCATGCATAGGGCCTCCAATTCGTTTAGTCAAACCCTGTAAAAATCTCATTTCGTACCTTATCAGTTCCAATAAAAAATTGCGGCTGCACAAGTTCCTCATTGATAAACTCATACACTGTATTACTCACCTTGGCAACCTCTCTCAATTCTCTTAGAGGTCTGTTCGACTGTAACCTACTGAGAGCACTACTCAAAGCTCCGACAGGTGGTATCGGTCCATCAAGAGTAGCAGTCGGTAGAGAGACCTGTTTGTTGTCATTTAGAATAACAATCATGTCAGAATCAAGATATCCAGCATTGTTCATGGCTTCGTAAGCTTGCCCTGCTGTCATGGCACCGTCGCCAATAACAGCAACAACGTTGTTCTTTCTTCCCTTAAGATCTCTTCCAACAGCCATTCCTGTTAGATTTCAAAAGTTAAAGCCAAATCACAAAATCCAAAATTCCAACTTATGAACTAATCCTTCGGCGAAACCATGGCCTGAAAACATTCTGTGTTCAAATTCAGGCAGCAAGTTGAAGCATTACCAAGTCCTGCTGAAATAGTTGTTGAGCTGTGACCAGTGCCGAAACAATCATATTCACTCTCGGATCGCTTTGTAAACCCGGATAATCCATCCGTCTGCCTCATGGTATGCATCTTATCTCTTCTACCGGTGAGTATCTTATGCGGGTAAGACTGCAAATTCATACCAGATTGTCCAACTCAGAACAAGTTCCACCCCAAGAAAAAAGAAACCAAAGCATCAAAGAAAAAGGTGATAACCGACCTGGTGACCAACATCCCACAGTATCTTGTCTTGAGGGGCATTGAAGACATAGTGAAGAGCAACAGTGAGCTCCACAACACCAAGGCTGGACCCCAAATGGCCTCCGGTTTTCGAAACACTGAAAATAACATCGGAACGCAGCTCGTCCGCAAGTTGATTGAGCTCCTGCATCACCAATCAAGAATCAAGTCACAAGAACCAGATTTCAACATAGCTCCCAAAATTGATTCTGGCAATCAAAAAGTGCTTTCAATTACTTGACCTACCTTGGTAGAGAGGTTTTTCATGTGAATTGGGTAGTTGATTGTGTCCAATAGTGGTGTTGGAGGTCTCTGTGAATAGTACTCTGCCCTCTCTGATAGTGATGCACATACCTCACCTGCCTTTTTCTTAACCTATACACAAAACAATCCATTCCCATTCATTTCACAAAAACACTAAATTAGAGACTCAGTTTTCTTCAGACAGACTTGAAAGTCAATAATCAAACCACACACTTTGCACCCACCGCATTAATGGAAGGCATATGCTAATGCTAACCTGGTTTAGCCTGTGGTGTTGAGATTGACCTAGCAGATCCACACCCCAGTGAGAGTGAGAGGGAACAAGAGCTGATCTGCGAGGATCAGAAGGTGGTGTTGTGAGCGGGCTCACAAAGGCAGAAGAATATGAGAATGCACACAGATCCATGGCTGCCCCACAGAGTTGAAGCAAATTCAGAAAATCCTCTTTGCACAACAAAGAGAGAGTGAGTGAATGAGCAATGGAGTTGGAATATAAATAATCAGATTATATATAATAATCTTATAATTATTATTATAATAATATTATTGATGTTAGAAGTAAGGGAGAGGGAGTTTGTGGGGTTGAGGTTGGGAGAGGGGAAAGGAATGTAGATGTAATTCCAAGTGAGACCAGTTTCATTTGCATATTTCGTAATTGAATGTGATGAGAGTGTGTCATGGATGAGTGATGCGATTGGGCCACGTCATAGCGAATCACGAACGGATAGATTCATTGTGATAATGGGATTTGGAAATATAAATCGGCTGCGCTTCCTTCTTTCTATTTTGTCTTTGCTTTCCTATCTATTCTTAATGCTCCATCTTTCTGTATCTAGCAACACCCCCAGCTGTACCGTCTTTTTTTTTTTTTATTGGAAAAATTGGACGAATTAGTTTTTAGTAATTTTAAAATAGTGATTTAAGTTGAGTTGAATTAACGTCGGGTTGAGTAGATCAAATAAATTATTTGGATATTTGTGTTTTTCTTTTATAATTTGGATGATAGAGCTAGATTTTTCTAGGTTATTTTTTTTTTTTGTTAACATGATATTTTTGTGTTGGGTTGAATTAATTTTATTAAATTATTATAATAAATATATATTATAAAAATTGGGTAAATTGGGTGGATGAGTCAGATTGATTTTAGAATTCCACCACTCGACGAGTTGATCAAATTTCACCCAATCACTTGACTTTATTAACTTTAAGTTAATTTGAGTCAATAGACTGAACAGGTCAATCTACTCATTATACATCCTTATTAATAATATATCTATTTAAATATATATTTTTTTTATAAATAGACAGAAAGAAAAATAAAATGTTAATAGAGAAAGTTAACACACACCCTAATAACACATGTTAAAAAGTTAAAAGTAAACTTAATTTATAATAAATGTGAGATTTTAAAATTTTTAATGCATTGAAAATTAAATCTTTCTATTTTAAATTTATTAAAGAGTACCTTTAGAATATTTCTTAGCCAAACTACTTTAGCATTTTGTTATAGCCTACCACTTTCAACTTTGAAGTATAGAGTTCTTTTTATTGGCAGCAAAAGACAAATGTAACAGAATAACTTTTTATATAACATTATCCGTTTATTTTTATTTTTTATTTTTGTCGATATCCGTTTGTTTCTATTACAAACAACTTGTCCAATTAAATTGACCCAAAAACATTTACAATGGCCATTTTCGGGCCTAAAAAGTTTGCGATGGAAGCATTGCTACGAATCAACCTTTTGCCCCTAAAAAGTGGACTCCACTCAAGCCTATCAAAAAGTGTGTAATTTTGTAATGGTTGTGTAACTTAATTTTTATGCTCTGCTGGTCATAGTGAGTCTAACCAATTAGCTCAAGCCGACCAGTCTAAACATTTGTCAACATATATAATTCTTTATTTGCAACATTCCCTCTTTCAAAATGTAAGTGGCAATGACAACTTTGCCAACGGCTTATAAGAGGGTGCCAAATGTGTGGTATAAAAAATTAAAGACAAAAAATATGTAATCAAAATATTAAGAGATGATATTAGCCATTGGCCATAGTATGTATTTGAGCGACCTGCACCACTTGGTGGAATATATCAAGTAATTTTATTGAAGCCTCAGTATTCTTATTACAATAGTAATGGAGTGATATAAAAGACACACATAATTGTTCAATAAAAAATAAAACAAGTAAGTTTTGACTAAGTATTATTCTTGCACTTCTTCTCGCAAGCATCCTGATGCCATTTCACATGAGAATCTACAACTAAAAAAGGACGACACAATAAGATGTTAGAATTTTATGTCTTGAAAAATATTAACAACAAATTTTACACATAAATATTAATCAAGTTGTTGCTTAATTACCTGGAGGGAATTGTGTTGCGGTTCATAGAATCAATACAGACGTGAGCGGCAAAGCATGTCACAACCATCAACGCAGTAATATCGTGTCTCGTGGCATTTCACAAAGCATTTTTCCATACATTTTTGATAATCTGGATTTTTGGTTGGATGAATAGAGTCTTTAGAAGCTTGTGCTATTGCAATGAAAGCGTCACAATCAAAAATCGCACTACCATCATATGCTTCATCATTTTTTGTTTTTGTTTTTTAGAGATTGGAATGACAATTGGATATAAGTTTTTGGTTGATTGAAATATATATATATATATATATATATATATATATATATAAACCTATATAGACGTTAGCAATGTTCACATTTTGTGTTAGACAATAAACGTCACTTTCCTCTTTTATGAGTCAACTTATATTTATGGATAGTTTTATAATTTTCTTTATTCACATTTATATATAAGCTCAAGGTCCTATTAGCTTGTTATTGCATTTTTTGTTGGCTTCATAGAAAAAAAAAAGGAATGGATGTAATTTGGAATCTCTTTTATTATTGTAAATATATAAAACTTTGTGAAATGTTCCACATTTTCTTTCTTTTGTTTTGTTAGCTGATAAGGCTGCTACCATTTTTCTCTGGGAGTATAGTTTTGTTTTGGTTTGTGTGTTTTCTCATCGTTTATAAAAAAAAGTGTATATATATATATATAAAACTTTGTATATGTGATGATTGCATTAGAATATATTGATTATAATATGGTTTTTACGATTTTTTGCTCATATATACGATCATAGTCAAAATTATTTATTTCATGCCTTAAATTTATATTTGATTTATTTTCTGTTTTACACTATTGTAGTCATTAATGTGAACTGAATCTACACATTTAGTGCTGCAGGGTTTTCATGACATATCAACATTTTAAAAGGAAAGAAAAAATTAATGCGATTGACCGGACAATTCAAACAAAGAATTGGAAGTCTAGCCAGACTAAAAAATTACCTAAATATAAATATAAACAGAAATTAATTAGTAATCATAATTTTTTACAAACAAAAATAATTATATTTTGAGTCAGACAAAAACAATACTGTGCAGCAATCTAACAGTGTGTTATCATTAAAATTATATTATCTTAATTTAAGAATTTATAAAATAATAATAATTGAATGAATATTTTTAAAAAAATTGGAAGAATTATTTTTTTATTTAATATTTTTTATTAAATTTATTTTATTATTTAATATTTTTATGAAATTTATTTTAGTTGAATGTGAATATTACAATGTTAAAATACTTATGATATGAAAATATGAGAGATTTGAAAAATAAGAATATTTTTATCATTTTAAAATAAGTAATTTTTCTAAACCTCACAAAAGTCAGTGTTGAGTCTTAAACCTAAAGGCAAAAATAAGCAATCAAAATGTACTTTAGTAGTTAAGGGGCAATTGTTTGCTGTTGAGTCTACAGTGAAGTGGTTGTTGCAAACGCATGAAGTTGGTATAATTCTCAGATTCTACCTTCGTCAACATACAAAAAATGGTGGCAAGATTGTTTTACTATCTTCCCATCTTCAAAAGACACGTTACAACGCATTATTATCATGTAAAACATAAATTGTTTGACAAATGGATATATTGTTTCATCAGCTCTGCTACACGTGCACCCTAAAATCATACACCATACATATATTCGTATTATAATACAATAGGCCCCTCAGCATAACTGCCCCATCTACTCTCTCTCCCACTCTCATCAAAATGGGTGCGAAGTCACGCTTCGTCCTTACTCGCAGAATATGATATCATATCACAATCTTCCATTTTCTCTTTTCTCTCTCGTCATTCTCATCCCTCATCACTCTCAACCTTCTATCTTTCTTCACTCTAGTCACTATCATCTCTCGTCGCTCTCTTCACTCTCGTACCCATATAAAAGATTCTGCACTCAAATCACATATATCAGATTCTGCAAAATACTTAATTGTGGGTTAAGTTTTATGCAAATCTGTAAAATTTTGTGCATGTTTGTGAAGTCTTATGCATGTGAACTAACATTTATAAAGTTTGTCCATTAAATATGTATAAATTTTGTGAACCTATTTATGTTTGAGCAAAATCACAGTATTGTACACAAAGTATGTAACGTTTGTGCATAAGGTCATATAATGTTTGTGCACTAAAATCTGATATCATATTCTGTAAAAATACTTAACTATACATTAAGTAATATGCATATATGTAAAGTTTATGCATTAGAATGTATAAAAGTGTGTGTGCACATGTATGTGAACTAATTTTTATAAAGTTTGTCTACTAAAAATGTATAAAAATTGTGAACTTATTTATGTTGATTAAAATCACAGTGTTGTACACAAGTGCGTAATGTTTGTGCATAAAGTCATATAATGTTTGTGCCCTAAAATCTGATATCATATCCTGCAATATTACTTAACTATGTATTAAGTAATATGCATATATGTAAAGTTTATGCATTTGAATGTATAAAAGTGTGTGTGCACATATATGTGAACTAATTTTTATAAAGTTTGTCTACTAAAAATGTATAAAGATTGTGAATTTATTTATGTTTGAGTAAAATCACAATGTTGTAAACAAGTGTGTAATGTTTGTACATAAGGTCATATAATGTTTGTGCACGTCATCATATAATGTTTATGCACTAAAATCAGATATCATATTCTGCAATATTATTTTGTGCACTCCAATCAAATATCATATTCTACAGCATACATTCTCACCACCATTGTTAAAGATAGATCTCATCCATTTTAAAAGAAAATCAACCTTTTATTATCTTAATTCCATTTTAATCAACTTTTACATGAGAAGAGGATGAAGATGAGGAGAATGAGAGAATGACGATGATGACGATGATAAACATAATAGAACAAGGATGAGAGGATGAAGACGATGAGTGAAAACGATGACGAGAACGAGTTCGGGATTAGGGCGCGTTCGAGATTGATTATGTGAGAAAACTCGCGTGGTAGTGCGTCAATTCCAAATAAGAAAAGTATATTGTATTCTGTATTAATTGTCATTCAAACTATATAAAATAGGGCTGTATATTTGGGTGTATAGATTAGGGGTGTACATAAAGCATTTTTGTTGTTTCGTAGTGTTAAATCATTAGGGTCATCATCTCCATCCTTCGCAACCTAAAATGAAATGTATATTTGGTTGTGGGATGAGGAGCCGAGCTCGATAATGAAAAAAGTCGGATCGCAAAATTTGAATTGGAGTGGATATTATTTTTTTTAAAAATTGTTTAGATTGGATCAAATTTCAGACTGAATCTTTAAAATTGGTGTAATTAAATTCAAATCGAATAAATATTATATAAAGATAATTTTTTGTTATTAATTTCATACCTTTACTTATAATAATTTAAATTTATCATATAATTCTTTAATTTACCTTTACTTATTTTTATTTTTTAAGTTGCTTATAACTTATAATATTCTAAATTCAAAGTTTTATTTTGTTAAAAATCAATTAAACTGATCTAATCCAATCCACTATAAATCATTGTTTCCAATTTTTCACTTAAAATTGATTCAAAACGCACTTACATTGAAACATTAACTACTTCCTCAATTTCAATTTAACTCTCCACTTTTATGTAAGCACATGAATTAAACAATCATATTAGCCCTATATATATATATATATATATATATATATATATATAGTGGTATTTGAGTGACCAACACAACTTGCTAGAATATATCAAGCAATTTATTTAAACCTTTGTATTCTTATTACAATACCGATGAAATATATAAAAGGTACACATAGTTGTCCATTAAAAATAAAACAAGTAACTCCTGTCTTAAGTACTGTCCTTACACTACTTTTAGCAAGCACCCGATACCGCTCCACATCAGAACCTACAACAAAAAGACACAAGAAGATGTTAGAATTTTATGCTTTAAAATAATTAGTCAGAACATTGAAAAATATATTTACTAAAAATAAATAAAATTGACACATAAGTTGTTGCCTATACTATAGCTGGAATTGTTACCTATATTTTTGCAGCACATTGTTGTCGGCAAGAAATGATGCAGAAATATTGTGAGCCTTTGCATTGCTTAAGGCACTTTGACGAGCAATAAGGATCACTTGATGATTTTGTGTGTGCATCAATATTTTTAGAAGCTTGCAATTGTGCTTCTGCTGCTGAAATTGGTGGTCTCTCACATTGTCGGTTACATACGTGACGGATGCAGTGATATTGTGACCCCATGCAATGCTTGAGGCATTCTGCCATACATTTAGGATCACGTGTATCAATGGGGGGTTGTGCTTGTGCTATTGCAATGAAATAAGCAAACACAACTACTACCATCATGTGCCTCATCTCGTTCTAAATTGATTTGTTTTTACTTAGAGATTGGATATGTTTTCTGTTGATTGAAATGCCCAATGAATATTTATTTATAGGCACAAATTCTTCTTCGCAGAGTATTGCATATTTTTGTTGACTTGATGAGAAAAAGGAATGCATTTATTGTTGTTAATAGAAAAGAAGGAAAGGATGCTGATACTTGATATTGTTTTATTTTGTAGCAGTCCTTTCTTATTTTGTTTCAGATCTTATATATTTCTTTCCTGTTTCATTCTCAGTGTGAATAACAGCAACTCAGCACAATCCTGTTCAATTTCACAGCTCTGTTGGTCAAATTTAAGGTATGATCTTTGTTTAAATGGTCCGATTTGTCAAATTTATTGTTAACACATGGTCAAACAGTGGCAATCGCTTCGGGTCAACTTTATTATTATTAAAGCATCATCAAACAGCAGTTAATTGGATCAAGTCGGATTAGTCGGTTCATGATATCGGTACTTTCAAGGCAATTTGCAAAGCAATGCTACAATAGATTATATAATCTTGAATGTCGGATATCCTTCAAACCCTTAAAAGAAGCCCTTCGAACACATTTCAAGTTGTATGAAATGATACAAGTTAACGAAAGATTAACTACACAAGGCATTGAAAAAGTTTCAAAAATTGACTAGAGCACTTAGCTACCTAGCAGAGCAAAAGTGAGACCAAGACAAACTAACAAGTTTGCCAAATTGGATGTGCATGGAATGATGTGAAGATAAACATGAGAACGGAACAATATGCATCAAAAGTATGGGTGTTCTCATGCCTAGATAACTTGCAAAATAACAGGTTTTCATCTAAATTTATAAGTAACATACCAACAAGATAGACGAAACAGATGCAGAGTCTTCTAAAATGATAAATCTCAAGTCAACCAACATTTTATAGGATTGTCGCCTACAGACTAATATTAACATCGATTTTGCTAGGCTAAATTCACTTCTTTCAACACGTCCCAGTCTAGCTACAGTATGTGGAAGACATAATTGGCCACCACCACCAACCCCACCCGAAAAACACTTGTTGGATGTCTAATCAGCGGGGACTGCACAAAAAAGAAAGAATAAATCAACCATTGATCGTCTGTTTCATATAAATAACAAATACCACTGATCAGCTATTTCATTTTCAATACTACTACAAGTACAACAATTAAGTCATTTACTGTTTGATTCCATTAAATAGGAACTTGAACTTCAAGGTAATATACAATGGGCACCTAGGTAGAAAATAAACAACTACCACGTCAACAGATGAACTCCCTAAGTGGTTAAGGGTAATGCTACTTAAACAACAAATTTTGACAACATACATGGACAACGTACACAAAAACAACAAGATGTGAATGTTGTTGTAGAGTACAATAATTATGGGGGACTCATGTACACTCACATCTTGTTATATTTGTGTACATTGTCCATGTATGTTGTCAAAATTTGTTGTTCGAGTAGCATCACCCGAGTGGTTAATATGAAACATGACAAATAGAAGACAGTTATTACTACCATACCACTGCAATATTATACTTTGACAACAATGAGATCAAGATCAGTATTTGGACAGAGAAATGATAATAGTTTATTTCAAATACTTCTGCCATCTATCACATTAGGTTAAGAATTCTATATGCCTCAACAAGATTATTGCGAGAACATACTTCAAATTGAAAGAAGTTTGGCATGATAGGAATAACAATTGTCATATTCAACCATAAAAACACTTTTAAAAGTCATACTCATACCTGTAAGACCGCGAACGAGACCTAGAAGGACTGCGATCATTACCCCTAGGACTCTCCGATCTGCTAGGTGTACGACCCCTTTTTGCATGAGGACTCGGGCCATTCTCCCTGGGATGTGGAGACCTCCTGTAGTCCTTTCCTTCACTAGGAGAGCGGGACCTAGAACTTCGGCCATTCTCCCTGGGATGTGGAGACCCCCTGTAGTCCTTTCCCCCACTAGGAGAGCGAGACCTAGAATAAGATCTTGACCGCTCAGGGGAATAATAATCACCCCTGCCCCTGCCATCCCTACATTAACAAGAAACTTACTGATATATGAAGTTAAAAAATATGGCTTAATAAAAAAAATAAATCATATATTCTACATCAAGAAATAATAGAACAGAAACAGCAGCCATGGGAATCTCGTAAGTCAAAAGGGATATGATTACATGCAACTATAACAAACTGCAGAGATAATTAATTATTCACCTACATCGATTAAGCACACCACTCAATCCAAAATTAAATTTGTCTTCACATGAGAAAACTACTACTTACTTCCTCTTCTAAATCTAATTAGCCAAAATATGACCTTTACCTGTACCTTTCCATAGTTTCTGGACATATAAATGACACTTGGATCCACACACTGACAGTTATGAATGATGCACAGCAAGATCAGCATCTGGTAACTTCATAGCTCTCTTTTGTCCAAACTTTCTAAAACAACAACTATCTTTCTTGCACAATGTCATCATATCTCTACCCGTATAAACTTTGGCTTCCATTCTTTGTGGATGATTTTCTTTGGCCAACTATAAGCTTTATATTCTTTCTAAACTGGATAGTATATGCAAAGCAAGATATTAAACTAAATAAAATCTTCTTTACAGAATTTATATAAGGGAAACAAAAGAAATACTTATTCGAACCATTCTTCACGCTAGAAACCAAATGCCACAAAGTAGGGAAAGTCCATGCAACTGGCAGAATAAGGAAAATTTGACATGGATATTTCTTATGGAGTATCTTTGATAGAAATGTAAGCAAGTTGCACATCACTTTAAGCCTCTTTAGTCGTTAATCTTTATTAATCCATCTTTAAAGTCTTCCAATTCACTTTATTATCTGCATAAAGAAGACCATAAGCAGATATCATTCAATTCGTTTAACCACTAAGATGTGAAGGTCAAAGGATCGGAAGCCACTCTATATTGAGCAGTAAACCTGCAAGTTATACTCTTACTGAGCTAGGAAATAGTAGAATTACCAACATCAATAATACTCATCATATAAACAAAACTTGCCACTGCAAAAATCCCTACCAGCATGAGAATATCATCAAAATACAAGTAAATAAACACAAAGAAATGAAGTTTAATAACCAACTCAGCAAATGCTCTAATAAGAGAAATTTTCCATGAGGCTATGGACAATTTTGAAAGCTATAGACAAAACACAAGGGCATATTTCCCTTTCACCACCGATACCTGTTCTAAGCAACGTCTATAATAACATTTTCCAGCCAACCATCACATTAATACATCATTCACTTGTGATGTTCATATACATGTTCATATTTCCTGCCATATACCGTCTAAAATGAAAACAGTTACCACATAGAAAAATGTGGTTATATTCCATGATCCAATTATTACATATAATGTTTTAAGTGCCAACTAACTTGAAAAGTATCCTCTTAATCATAATTAAGAAAAGTAGAATAAGTAAAACATAATACCCAAATTATGATAATGCTCAACAAATATGCAGAAATTGGCGCAACGAAAATTGTCACATTACAATTGTGTAAAACACAAACCTTGAATCATCACGAGTTGGTGTAGGAGACCGAGAGTAAGCTGCCAAAACAACAGGTATTATAACTTTAAAACACTGAATAGCTCCTCATAGAAAGCTAAAATCAAGGAATCAAAAGGAAAACAAAAAGAGAATATAATTTGCATTTGGAATTGATTTATAAGCTAAGGTGAATAAGTAAACTGACAACGATATCGGCGTCTTGGGGACCTCGGGGACCTTGAACGGTTCCTCCTTCTGCCACCCCCATATCGACCACTTATAAAACACAAAGCAACACTAAAGTCAACAACCATTAAAAAGAACAAGAAGAGAAGAAATCTATACTAGCAAACTTGAAAAGCAATTAGCAAATCAAACTGTAATTACACCTTCCACGAGTAATAACACGCATCTCCGAAGGGGTTTTCCTGTTTTCCTCAGCAAACACAATTCTTATCTCACGCCCACCAATGATGGTATGATTAAGCTGTTGCTTTGCCTCAGCAGCATCTTCACCATAACGATATTTCACAAACCCAAATCCCCGAGGCTCACTGCAAATGCAATTCTCAACAAAATCTCAGTGCTACGAAACCAAATGTTTCACAATTCAAGAGAGCAACGCATGAAGTAGGAGGGAGGTGAGCAATTCATACAAACTTATATCTCAGATTAAAACAGTGCAAATACAGAACAAGTCTTGTATTGAAAACGCTACGAAATGGAGGGAAGACATACCCAGTGTAGTAATTCTTGGGAAGATAAACATCCTTCACAGGACCAAAACGCTCGAATGGAACCCTAAGATCCTCAGGCCTGAATAGCACATGGAAAAAACTCAGCTCCGTTTCCTTAATTCATTTGTGGTTACAATTTCGTTGGATAAAAATGAACAAAATAGACCAATAACGATGAAACACCGCAAAAAACAAGAAATGGGGGAAAATTAGGAAGAGACCTTGCATCAAGGGGGAGATTACGGACAAGCAATCCGGAAGGGAGTGGCGAGCGGCGGTCTCTGTAGGACCTGCTCTCTCCGCGGCGATCGTCGTCGTAGCGCTTTCGGCCGCGCGGCGGGGTTCTGCTCCGGCGACGAGGGCTGTAGCTTCTGCTCCGGCTTCGATACCTCGCCATTCTTCCACACACAAAGGAGAAAATTGATAAACCCTAGGTTCAGGACCTACCCAGAGAGGAGTAGAAGCTAAACCCTAACCCTAAGGCAATAATTCGCTCTCTCTCTCTCTCGCTATCTCGCGCCTTTGGGAAGAGTTTGGAAGGGCTAAAGACGAGTGCACGAAAACAGGTATCGGTCTTTTTCTCAATTCAGCCCGGTCCGGTTCAATCAGACCGGTACGGGCTGATTTTGTAATGTTGGGCCCAGCCCGACCCAGCCCAATTTTGACTGTTATCTGTAGAGCCTTTTAAACTAGTATTGTAACCCCTGATCCGTAAAGGATTGTGTGAAGTTTCACAAGTGATGCTATTATCCATGTTACGTGGCACTCACAAAAAGCATGATCCCTAAAGACGAAGTTCAAACAAATTGTATTGTATATAATTAATACAAGAACAAAGGAGAGAGATTGCATTACTGCAATAGTGGAAGAAATTTGTATTTGTGAGGGAAGGAAAGCACGTGCGGTGCATGCATGTGAGAAAATGGAAAAAGGAGCGTGACCAAAATGGGAACACCAACCCACGCACGACGCCGTGTATCGCATTATTGTACTAGTACAACAGGACCTTTCTTTGATTATTAAATCGAAGCATAGGATGGACGAGGATCCATCATCCATCTCACATCACACACCATGTTTTGAAACAACGTACGTACCTCTCAACCCTCACCTCTCCTTGGTTTGGTTTCTTTCTCTTTGCTCAGTTTGGGTCATCACCTCAATTGGCAGAGTGAGACTACTTATTAATATACATGAAGCATACGTGCTTCTGTTTTATTTATGTATAACCTTAAGCTATTGTAGAGCTGCCTAAAATGCCAAGGCTTAGAAGCCATTTCCTCATCATGGACCAATGCTGAAAAAGACTGGCACAAGCATAGTGTAAAGTGTAAACACATAAAGATAAATTCTACATAATTAAGTACAGCTTTTAAGAAGTTGAAATTTGTCATCATGGTATGTATTATAAAAAAATTATGTTGATACAATGATAGTTTGGTTTAATTTTTATTTCATTCCATAGTTTTCTTCTTTTTCATCATTTTTTCCCCCTTCACAACATAAATTATTTGTTTCAATTAAAAGACGTGCATAAATTTTTTAAGAAAAGCAGATCAATTTTCTGAAAAAACAAAATTGAACCGAAAGAAGTTGATTAGCAATTTTTATCACAAGGTAAAGTGAGTAGTTTTTGAGGAAAAAAAATCTAAATAAATAAACCATGCAAATTATGTTTATTTCTAAACTTAAACAAATGTACTATTGATATATGACTTTATGTTGATGATAATAATGTGAAAATCAATTAAAAAAATTTCAAATCAT
This sequence comes from Nissolia schottii, assembly GCA_003254905.1. Classification (NCBI taxonomy): domain Eukaryota; kingdom Viridiplantae; phylum Streptophyta; class Magnoliopsida; order Fabales; family Fabaceae; genus Nissolia; species Nissolia schottii. The sequence continues at coordinate 1,674,905 of QANU01011901.1, forward strand.
TGCAGCAAATTTGAATTACAACTTAATAAAACTAGAAAATAATTAATAATTTAGAGCGTAAATAGACAAAAGTTATTACACTTAATTAAAATTTAATTTTAATAAAATAAAGAGTCCGTAGGTGATAATTCACCCTTCTCTTTTTGTGATAAATATCCTAATTTATTGTCAATTATGATGCAAGAAAAACACAATGATTCATTCTGTACATACAGCTATAACTCTGGATTTTATCCAAAAGTTGGCTGGCAAGATAACATTATTTTTCAAACTTTCAGACCTCTGAAGTTTTAAAATAGTGGATGTGCAAATAACTCTGCCATAACACACGAGGATTGGGACATGTTCGTATGGGATAGATTCATAAGGCCTTTGCCCTCTCTCAAACACATGAAAGGGTTAGAAAAGAGTTGTAATATCTGAACTCACTTACATAAATTCATCATCAAACAGACAAAAAATTGTGTGATTCACTTAATGTGTCATGAATTTTTGTTCAATAAATCTCTTTTGCATGATAAGTGTTCATAATTAAGATGAGTTAGAATGAAATTACTAAATAGGAGATCAGAGACCCTTGGTTACATGGTAGGGAACTTCGGATTTTAAAGAGCACTACTTTAAAGAAACTTGCAAAGACCTTTTGACGCCTAAGTTAGGATGTGTATGATATGAATGAGTTAGGCTGAATGATACGTTACCTTAAAATCGTAGGTAAATTATCCTTTTATATTTGGGATTGCGTGACACTAAGTGCTGTGGGATAGTTAGTTAGGCGAGTCCTGGGATCTCGCTTCCTCGTTAGGGGAATCCCAGAAATCTTGCTCTCTCAGTAGGGTAGTTAGTCCTGATACATGCAATAACTTTACTTACCCCAACTTGGACCCTTAATGGGCCGAGATTGGACCACGGAACCTAATGTTAAAGCCGAAACCCCCAGCCCGGATTTTATCCCGTAATAATAAGTAAGCAAATAAATGAGGAAAGATATCATTTCTCATATAAATATTCAGAGCATCACATTTTTATCTTGCTTTAAAACAGCACCCCAATTTTTTTATTTTTTATTTTGGTGAGATGAGTAGCAATGGCGCGTGTTTGCATGCAGTTGGGCAATCATTTTGGCAAAGACCAAAGGATACAATCATTTCCATGTACCAAACAGCTTGCCGCCTACTATGACAACATTTTCAATTCAGATTTATTTGCATCCTACTAAGAACCACGTAAGTTCACCTGATTAAACAATACTGCAATCATGGACTCACCACAAGGTACTAATTCACATGACTTGCTAAACTAAAGAGACATAATATTTAGAATCACACTTGACCATTTATTGACAGTGAATTTTAATATGTTTTATGCAATAATGTTTACGTGACACATGAAAGAATCTTTTCGTTTGAATTTCTTGTGTGCATGTTGTCAAATGTGATTTTTTGTCCTTACTTTCTTTCTTGCTTGTGTCATGTATGAGACCCATCTTATCAATTAATGGTGAGAGATCACACTTAACCCAAGTCCAATTGAGTGGATTTATCTCTGAGCCACACCTCAATATTGTACTGTATAATTAACATTTCTCATTATGAAAACCACTTTTTTGAGCCTTTCTAATCCATTCCCTCACAAGAGAAATTTTCGTGGTTATAGAACGTTATGATGGATGTGCTACTCACCACACACATAATGTCATTTCAGCCTCAAGTGACGAGTCCTTCCAAATTAAAGATTGAAATGTCATTGTATATGTGATCAGATCCAACTTGACGTTCCACAATAATACAGAAATTTCTCCCAATGACAGCTTCCTTCCCATATGCAATTCCAAATTCCCAATCAGATACAAGTGGTTGTTGCTGTACCATGCCAGGACCCTTCCCTCAATTCCCAATGATCTCTCACTCACACACACAATCAGACAAATTAGTTAACACTGTAAAATATCTTCTAGCTAGCTAGGGGCAATGCTAGCTGTTGTTATTGGTGCATGCATGTTGTAGTACTACATATAGCATTCAACACACACCAATTTTTTGCATGTCCACCCTTAGCATCCCAACATTGCTCTTAACCACTTGGGGTGCTATTCCATTGTTATTGTGTTACTCATTCTTTGAGGTCATATTGGTATTGAAGAAAATGGGAATTGAGCAGCACAAGGATGCTGAGAGTGGACATGCCAATGTGCTTCAGGGTTTGCAAGAGCCCTTCATTCAACAAGGGAAGGATGCTGCTGATGCCAGCAAAGATATTGAATCTAATACAAGGGTGGAAACTGGATCCATTGGAATGGTTCTGCTCAGCACATTTGTTGCTGTCTGCGGTTCTTTTTCATTTGGAACTTGTGTAAGTGTCTTTAGGATTAAGAAATCAACATTATGAAAATACAGAAATTTTCTGTTCCGTGTCTCTATCTCCCTGATACCAAACATAGCATTAATGTTCTGTTTCCTATTTTTGTGTTTGTTTTCTGGGTTAGGAACCAAACCAGAAATCACACTAAGTAAACAAAACAAAAAGAAAAAAAGTTTTGTATTTTTAGCTCAAGTTATTATTTTTGGCAGGTGGGCTATTCAGCACCAACTCAAGCTGCTATCAGGGCAGATCTTAATCTATCTCTTGCTGAGGTTGGTAATTTCTAATTTCTCCTTTTTAATGGCATTTATATAATGTTGTGTGTAATATAACTAATTAGTTCTGTCTTGTGGAAATTGCAGTTTTCCATGTTTGGTTCTTTAGTAACCATTGGTGCAATGCTTGGGGCTGTAACAAGTGGCTGGATCACCGATTTCATCGGCCGAAAAGGGGTATGTCATATGAAATTTAAGTTCACATTATAAAATATAAATGCACTTTATAGAGGGATTTTCGATCTTTATTTGCCATAATTGTTGTCATGGGAAACAAAACAGGCAATGAGAATGTCAACAGGATTTTGCATTACAGGATGGTTAGCTCTCTTCTTCTCAAAGGTATGCATCAATGCAAACTCGCCTCCAAAGGAAAATTTTACGAAAATGAAATGAGGTTCAGTTGTGTTAGTCTATCTACTGCAGGATCCTTACTCACTTGACATGGGAAGATTTTTCACAGGATATGGAATTGGAGTTATCTCATATGTGGTAACTAATTAACTATAACAGTATACTATAGCCATAAAGTTTTTTTGTTTCTTGATGATAGTATTTCAAAATTGTTTAACACCACTTAGCAAAATGGAACAGGTTCCTGTATATATAGCTGAAATTGCACCAAAAAATCTTAGAGGTGGACTTGCAACAACAAATCAGGTGGGGAAACATTAAGAATTGCTATATTTGTTTCTTTGATTGTCTAGAAGTTAAGTAAGTATCATTGAGCAGAATTTAGGCCTTGACTCTAATTGTTCTGCAGCTTATGATTGTTATTGGAGCATCAGTGTCATTCTTATTAGGAAGTGTCATAAGTTGGAGACAACTAGCTCTAGCAGGTAAATATGGCATTAGCTTTGAATTATTGCTTAAGGTGTTTTGAATTATGAAGAGAAAAGATCTAACTGTGGAACTGGCTTGAAATTTGAAGGGCTTGTGCCATGCTTTTGCTTGCTGATTGGTTTGTGCTTTATCCCCGAGTCTCCTAGATGGCTGGTAAGCGTTAAGCTAGAAATCTAAAGGCTAAAACTGTAATCTGTTTACTTCTTTAAGATAACCATAAGAAGAAGATAGCATTGTGAATTAACAAAAATTTCTTTCCAGGCGAAGGTTGGTCTTGAAAAAGAATTTCAAGTAGCTTTAAGGAGACTTCGGGGAAACGATGTTGATATTTCTCAAGAAGCTGAAGACATTCTTGTACTTTCCCAGCTCCCTTAACTTATTGAACATCTTCAAAATGTTTCGTAATCAATTTGGCATGCTTGATCAGCTGAGCTCACTTTTTTTCTTTTCTCAACCCCTTTTTGGTACCAGGATTACATTGAAACTCTTCAAAGCCTTCCTAAAACTAAGCTTCTGGATTTGTTCCAAAGCAAACACTTGCGCTCGATAGTAGTAAGTAACATACTTTTCTTGCACCAATTCATTCATTTTGTATACTTACTCAAAGGTTTCTAATTTTTTGTAACGACTTCAGATTGGGATTGGATTAATGGTATGCCAACAATCTGTTGGAATTAATGGTATTGGATTTTATACAACCGAGACTTTTGTAGCTGCTGGTAAGTGGATACATATGCTGATTTTGAATGATCAAAATAACTCACTCTCTTCTGTCCTATTAATTTCCCTACTACCTTATTCTCAGGGCTTTCTTCCGGAAAAATTGGTACCATAGCCTACGCTTGTATGCAGGTAATTGATCAATCTCACATAACTGCATTTTTTTTTAATATTTTTTTTCTGTTTGAACTTCACTTCATCTACTAAAATGATGAATGACAGGTTCCATTCACTGTATTGGGAGCCATTTTAATGGACAAGTCCGGAAGAAAACCACTTATCATGGTAAATATTTATTTTCAAGTAGTAAGAGTAAGGTGAATCAGAGCTTTGATGCCTAATAGAAGTGCCTGCATATATACCCATGTAGGTTTCTGCGAGCGGGACGTTTTTAGGCTGCTTTATTACCGGAATCGCTTTCTTTCTCAAGGTAAGTTTTGAATATCACATTTACGTACACTGATTTTGTCTTCTGTATTCTGATTTGTGACTCCATGGATCAGGATCAGAGCCTATTGCTCGGTTGGGTGCCAATATTAGCGGTTGCCGGTGTCATGGTGAGTCCTTCTTCTCAAGATATTGATCCCTCAAATTCTACATCATCTTTTTGACAAAGCTTGTTATCAGATCTATGTAGCAGCATTTTCAATTGGACTGGGACCGGTTCCTTGGGTGATAATGTCTGAGGTATGTGTCATTTGACATAACATAACACTTTTTTAAGGCGAAAATGTAAGGAATGTTCTTATGCCAAGTATTCATACATGCTGCAGATATTTCCCATACATGTTAAGGGAACTGCTGGGAGCTTGGTGGTTTTGATAAACTGGCTAGGAGCTTGGGTTGTTTCATATACTTTCAATTTTCTAATGAGTTGGAGTTCTCCTGGTATATATACTTATAAGCTCATTAAACAAGACATTTAATTAGTTAATTAGAATTCTTATAATGTCATTGGTAACGTATATTTCAATTTCTTTTTTGGACAGGTACTTTGTTTTTATATGCTGGATGTTCTCTCTTGACTATTTTGTTTGTAGCAAAGTTGGTACCAGAAACCAAAAGGAAAACGCTGGAAGAAATTCAATCATGCATCAATTCATAGAGATAAAAAAAAAAAAGCTTAATTAACATCTGGATTTTGTCACCAAATGCTGCTCTCAAGTCTCAACTATCTTCACCAATTTGGTGGTGTGGGATGTAACACCCTAATTAGCTGCTTACGCTTAAGTCGTAAACAATACTCACTAGTTTGTTACTTCTTGGCTATATTACTTTTAGTCCTATTTCACTTTCGAAAATTTCCTTTAACTGAAAATATGGACCAATTTAAAACTTTTTACTCATTCAATTAAATAGAAAATATGAGTCGCGAGCATAATGATGAATATATATGTACAAGCGATAAGATATAAAATGACTAGGGCATCTAACGTTACAACACATAGGTAATTAAAACAAACCATGGAAGATATAATATACATTCATTAATATTTGGTCCAAGAGAAGTTTCACCCTTAGTTACATTATATACATACATATACAATTACTACACAAACATTGTCAAGAGGCTAATGGCATAGCTAATTCCATTTAGCCTATAGAAAATGCATATACATAATAATCTAAATCATTAGGTAGAAGTCACGATTTGGCGGGTTTTACTAGAGTACCTTGCTGCCTAGACGTCCACTTTTCTTGGAAAGTCAATTTGATAAGGATCTCTGACATTTTGATTGGAAATCAGAGAGTCCATCCATCCAAGCCTCCCATGCAATGATCAGTGGCCTCTGGAACCGCTGTTCTCGGCATCCTTCTGTGATGCTTCCTCCTCCTCCAAGTCCTCCTCCTCGGGGGACTCCTCCTCAAATATCCACCCCGGGTGTGCCATCCAGGCGGCCCTGTGTGAAGCTGGATACCAGGGGCAAAGCCTGAAGGTCCTGCCTCCGTGTCGTGTGCTCTAGGAGACGGCTCTCGTCTAATGATCGGGGTAACTCTCTTCCTCGATGTCCTACAAGTGCGAGCACCCTGATGCTCCCTAGTAGGTACGGGGCCTGGATCCTCCTCAATAATCTTCTCGTATAGGTCTGACTAGGCATCCTCAATAATGATGGGACTGTCATGATGTGATCTGGGGGCTGAAGAGGGGTGTGGAGCCATCCACTCCGAGGTCTCCTGAGGTGCAGTTGGTGTAAATAGTGTTGGATGGTAGGAAGTGACTGGTGTAGGAACAGGCTCCGTTGGTAGTGGGGTGACCTGTGTGTTGGCAAACTCCACTGAAACAGAAATCGTGGCGACCCCCAAGGTGGGGTCAATCCTGGTGTCCAAGCACAGGGTCCAAACCCTACGGTTCCCCGACGCGTTCTCCATGAGGTTCTAAAATCATAAACGAATGGGGGTGAGAACTTACGTCCTTAGCCGGAACCCTATGGGAATGACTATTCTTTTCGATTCATTTATGATCCAGCCGCTCAGGGGGTCTCTAACTGTAACTATATAACTAATAATTCCTATCATATTTTAATCCATGCTAGTCTTGAGCAGTTTTATCTAATTACTAGGTGACAAGAGGGAAATCTAATCTTGAATTACCTATCAATAGGTTACCACGCTTTCTAATCCTAATTGCGTGAGTACCGATGACGTTGGGTCACTTATTTTCATATTTTACGAAACTCGGAGGGCAATCTTGTGATACCAATCACGTGGCATTTGCCTTATGGCATAAACATACATTATTCTTTATACATAAGTCTTAAACACATATAATTCATAATTTTTATGCATGAGGAGCTAGGGGGATCCTCTTATGTGCCCGTCAAGATTTCCATCGCGGTAGATCCTTCTTTCCTCCATGTACCCATCAAGTGACCGTCGCCACCATCAGAATACATCCTTCTTTTCCTTAGGTTGAGCTCAAACCAGTGTGGTTGCAACCCACAGACGCATTTAGCATAAAACGTGTAACCACCCCCTGTGAGGTGGTGAGGGACTGCCCTGTGACAAGTTGGAGGTGTTAATCTTGTTTTCTTAAAGTAAACATCCCCTGTGAGATGGTGAGTTGCTGTCAAGTGACGTGCTAAAAGGGGAATTTTCTAATTATTATCTAAGTAATTATTTCTAAGGTATGCCAAACCGATTTGGCCGAAACCTATCTAAAGTATCGTTCAATTCTAAGATTCAGTTATTATCCTTTTTATATTATTGTGATTGACTTTCTAGCAACTTAAGGTTGCCTTAACACTCCTAATTGGCAACCTATTTTCCTCATGATGCTTAGAAATATTTGATATGACATATAGTAAAATCACACACACAATTCAATTAATTTAACATAATTATTAACAATTTATAAACTAAATTGAACTAGTGTTTTCGAGATGCTGTGCTTTCAGAGAACTTACGGAAACTATACTTTTAGGCTATTCGTCCCCAAACTCCCAGGGTGTAAATTAATTCCTAAATTACTCTCAATTTTCTAAGGTTTTCTAGCCAACGTTAATTCTTGCAACTGAAACTTAAACTTACGAGTATGTAGAATTGGTTTGCTGCCTTTGGAAGCTTTAAAGTTCTTTAAGTTATCCTTGGATCCTTAATTTCTCATAAGGGAATATTTATTTCATTTTCTATTGATCACACTTACGCACCTCCAAAACACACACCTACTCCTAAGCTCACACACGACCCTATAAATCCACATTCACACATTTCTTTTTCTCCCACATATATATATATATATATATATATATATAACCCTTAAATATATACATTCTCCACTCACACATCAGTACCACAACATACACCATCACATGCACTCACGCCAAATCACACACTCACCCAAAATCACGCACCCACACACACCATAACACACATGCACTCACACACTCACCCATCTTCACGTGCATGCACACATCGTATCACTCCTGCACTCTCACATCAAAATACTATCATCCATCTTCACATGCATGCACCCACCATAGCACATTTGTACTCACACATCAAACCACCCTCACCTATCTTCACATGCACCCACACACACACAAACTGTGACGCATGCACACACATGCACACTCAAACCGCAACTCATCCGCACCCACACTCACCCAAAACATAACCCACATGCATACACACACCTAAAAACACAATGGCACAACTTAGTCTCAGTTGAACAAACAGTTATTTTACAAAACAACAATAATTACAAATCCACTCAAGTTAGTGGGTGTTTTACGGATTACCCATTTAAAAGAAAAAGGAAAAGCTTGGAGGAATCAACAATGGCAAGGTGATTTGCGGAGGGGCCTCGGGTCAGCCCTCAAACTTCGCATGCAAGGCCACTGGAGGGGAGGGATGGCGATGACTGTGATGGTGTTGACCTTGGTGAAGGATGGAGAGGAGAGGGAGGGTACGACGGTTGTGATGGTGGCTTCGGTGTGGGAGAGAGAAAAAGCACGAAGATGGAGAGGGAGAGAGAGATGGTGCCAAACGTTTCTTTCTTGGTGGAGGGAGGGTGAAAGGGAGCCGTGGGTGGTGGCGGTTTCACGGCGGAAGGAAAGGGAAAGAGGAAAAGCAGTGGGTGGCGGTGATTGAAGGAAAAGAGACGAAGATGGATGGATGAAGAAGAAGGTGGGCTTCGGTTTTGCCTGCTGTTTTTGTTTCCTTTGTCGCTGAGAGAATTTTAGAGAGAGCTTTCGGTGGCTTGTGAATTCGGCTGAGGGAGGAATGGGAGGGTTGTGGGGTGCTGTGGGGTGAGAGAATTGGGAGAGAGACACGGTGAGGTATGAGGGAAATGAGGGAGAGAGAGAGCTACGGTGGCTAAGGGAAAATGAGAGAAAGAGCTTGCCGTGGTGGTTGGCTTTTGTGGATGAGAGAATGAGCTTGTGGTTTGTGGCTTTGTTGAGTCAGGGACTTGAGAAAAAGAGCTGCGGATTGGCAAGGGAAATGAGGGAGCTTGCTTTTCCAAGTGAAAATAAGAAAGGTGATGACTTGCTTGGTTGGTGAGGGAAATTAAAATTTCTCTCTTGGTTGCTTGCTTCATAAGCTGAGGAAGCTTCTGAATATGTGTGTGCCGCACCTGTCCCTAGAGGGCCTTGCCATGTTGCCATGAGTCATCAATGTTGATGATTAAACAGATGTCTTATAAAACTTTTTGAACACCAAAATGTAATTTATTAACTTTTTTAAGGATGAATTAAATTAATTAAGGATACATATGAGTCAATTTTTATAAAATTGAGTTTCAATGATACTTTTAATATATAATTTAATTACAACGAAAAAAATAATTTATTTTAAGGCTCACAGGATTATGCGAGGGCCCCGAATTATTATCTTTATTGCTACTTTTAAAGATAACATAATAATTTTAAATTCTATATCTAGTTAAACAAATTATTTATTTATCTATTTCGTGAAATAATTTTAAAGAAAGTAGAGTTTACATGGGAGCTCAAGCCAAAAATTACAGCACAAAAATGTTGTGCAATTCTTTTTAGATTCATTTGAAGCACTGGATAGGATCCACATCAAAAAAATAACAGAATATGACTAAGAGCATATGAGAGCTTGAGATGAGAGCATTATGTAACATATAGCAGTTGATATTATTTGCTTTTAGTAAAAATAATTTCATTATTTAAGCATGTTACTGCGTGAAGAAACTAGCCTAGCTACTTCTCATATCTTAATATTTTGTAACTGGCATATTAGTCTCAAATTATAAAAGTTTTAACAGAATTACAATAATATTTTTTGTATGTATGATTTTAAGTGTATTTTGAAAAAAAATTGTTACAATAATTTTTCATTAAATAAATCTAAAATGTTGATCCTACTTATTTTAGAATGTCTTCCCGAGTAAGAATTTGCCAAAAATTCTAAAATTCTAATATTAATTTAATTGGCCAAAAATCAATTTTCATGGCTTGAAAACGCCCACACATCCCAGAAAAAAAGAAAAAGAAAAAACGCGCCAAATCTTTTCTTTAAAAGTAATGTTATTTGGACATGATAGGTTTGTTTAATGAGACATGATAAAAATATAGTAACACTGCAACAAAAATTATGTTGTTTATTAAGACATGAATAAAAATTTATGTCGTATGACAGAAAATTTGTATATTTTTTATACATCTATTTACTTGAAACACAAAGACAAAAACAAAAGTTTAAAGAAATTTTGATTTTCAATTTTACTTGTTACATACTTTTTTATTAATTATTTTATCCAACAACTCTAATCACTCACCACCGCAATAATCACCACCTTTGCAACCAACGTAGCCACCACCAATTGCAATCACCACCATCTCCATTACCAACTTGGCCACCACCAACATGACCATCACCACCACCTCTGCCACCAATGTGGTCACCACCACCACCACCAACAACACACAAAACAACCACAATCACCTCCAATTTCTTCTTTGTTGCCAACCTCCGCCTCTCCCCTTCCTCTTGGTCGTTGCTCCCTCGCTGTTCAACTGGGACGTAATCGTCTTCTGTCGCAAGTTCCGACAATGGAGCTTGAGCACCAGATTTGCCACTTAGGTGTCAAGATATGCCACTTTGGGACATCAAATCTAAGCATAGAGGCCGTTTTCATTTCTATATCCGAAGAGAAATGGAGGTATGTCAAACTAGTCCGACAACAGAGGAAATAAGAGGGTAGATGACACTGAAATTTCGGAAGGAGGAAGGAGAAAAGAAGAAGAATGAAGAAAGAAGGAGCAAAGAGTTTTTTTTTAACCATTTTTCATTTCTTTTCATGTGTTGTACTACAAAATTAAACATGATATAAATACTCTCTATGTATCATCACCAAATATAACGTAACACTAACTTTCAGTCATTATTTTATCTCTTTACCCCATATGTCTCCGTTTTATACTTTAATCATGTTTTAACATCTAAACGTAAAGAATGACGAATCACCCACCTTGACCCTTTCTTTGCTTTGTTTTGCTTCGTATAAATTTCCATTAGATTCAATGCTTCTTATAAACCCTAAACGCAAATTCCCATGATATTCTATACCATGGAGACCAAAAGATAATGAAAATTTACACGGAGCAGAGCAAAGCAGCAAAGAAGGGGTCGAGGTGGGTGGGTGCTTGACGATTCCACCTTTCATTTTATCACTATACTTTACTTGTAATTCTCTTCATACATACATAGTGATGCTTTGAAACAGGACGAATTGAATTGGTTCACCTGAACTCCCAATCAGAGGTGAGACCGTTAATCTTCAATTTCCTCTCTCTCTCTCTCTGTCTGTGCTGAATTCTAGTAACCATGTTCATTTTGATTAGAATCAGATAATAATCATATTTGCGAGTAAGAATTATACTTCCTCTGGGATTTTGAAACTTGATTCTGTTTGCATGATATTATAGATTATGAGTGGGTTGAACAAAGGTTCAAGTAGCTGTGGTGATGGCGATGAACCCTTTGCCGGTGGAATAGTTGAAGAAAGGGCAAGTTACCACCTTGATCATGAAATTGCGCAGCTCACGAGGTTTAGGTCAGGTCCTAATGAGCTTTTGGGGCGTTGTTGTGGTGGTGGTAGAAGAACAAGGTTACCTGTGTCAACGGTTAGAATGCTAGTTGGTAGAGAAGGTAATTACTCTGGACGTGGAAAGTTCTCATCTGCAGATGCTTGCCACGTTTTGAGCCGCTATTTGCCTACCAAAGGTCCTTGGATTGTCGACCGCATGAGAAGCCGCGCCTATATTTCACAATTTTCGGCTGATGGTTCTCTTTTTATTGCTGGATTCCAGGTCTTTTTATTTGATTTTGTTCTTGAATTTATTATCAATGTTGTTATGTTGTATTTAATTGTATGAAGCTGAAGGTGATTCTGTTGAAGTGAAGAGTGTTATCTTGTTTTGAAACAGGGAAGCCACATCAGGGTCTACGATGTTGAAAGGGGCTGGAAAGTTATCAAGGACATCTCTGCTAGAAATTTGAGGTGGACTATTACTGATTCATCACTCTCACCGGACCGACAGTATCTTGTAAGTTTCAGTTCATTATGTGGAATAAGGGTGTGGACTATGGACGACATTACTGGAAGGATGAATTTCTTGTCAGTATTTCAAATGAGCAATGTTGTGAATCTTATACAATCTCTTACTATGTTTCTTTTCGCAAGCTGATTTTTTACTGATTATTGTAGGTTTACTCTAGTATGTCACCCATTATCAATATGGTCAATGTTGGATCTGCTACAACAGAGTCAGTAGCAAATGTTACAGTAAGTGCTGGGAATTTCTCACTTTTTATTCATAATAACCAGTGTCGTATAATTGGTACTGTTACACACCCTCCAGCTGCTGTAACCGAAGCTAATACTCTAGAAGAAAGAGCCGATTAAGGAGGGCAATTAATTCAGAATAAAATCTGAATTGTTTAGCAATAAAATCTGATTTGTTAGACAAATCAGGAGATAATAATTTAGTTGAGATTTATTAGGAAAGGAGAGTTGTTAGGAGAGAATAATGTCCAATCCATGATTTTCTCTCACAAGTTAGTATAAGTGAGATCTTTGGGGGAGGAGGATAGGCATTCAGAATTTTGGATGGACTAGGAGGACCAAGGGATCCTTATTTCCCAGGAATATTTCTTATTTTCTGTTTTTGCATTCTCGGCCTAGGCCATCATTGTTCAATTCTGCACCGAAATTCCCCATTGGAATTCGGACATTATCAATAAAATACCATCAGTTTCAGCAAGTAAATTTAATCGATACCAGTTCTTACATATTCCTAGCAAGTAATTTACTCTAAATTTCTCATTAGATCAACTAGTGCAAAGGGAGAGCTGATTGGACTGATAGCCATGGCAAATAGTGCAAGAGCTTATACATTTTTTCTTGTGTTTAACCCACAATTGTTATGTATAAGAATGTATATGTATAGTATACCAATTTGTGTGTACCATACACATGGAGACATTAAATAATTGTTTGTTTTACATTCAGGAACCCTTCTTTTATTGCAGGAAATTCATTATGGATTAGATTTTTCTTCTGATGAGGATGAGGAGGGATTTGGGGTTTTCTCTATCAAATTTTCAACAGATGGGCGAGAGCTTGTGGCTGCAACTAGCAATAGTTCAATTTGTGTTTACGATCTTGAGGCTGATAAGCTTAGCCTTAGAATGCCTGCTCACTTGGTATTCTAATTTCTAATTTTTGCTGCTAAAATTAGTTTCTACTTTCAAATAATTTTTCTAAAAGAAAAATAAAATTCTTCATACAAGGATGCGAATGGGAAGATGGCCGACTGCTTCACATAAGAATAGTAACTTAAATTTATGTTGGGATTAGTGGATAGTACTTTCTAATTTATTCTCTTTATTATCAAATATTTATACTCTTACTACGAAACGAATATCTTGTTCCCACAAGTAGTATGTCATAGGAATGTTGGCAACTCTAGAGTAGTTCAAAAGATATACATTCTTTAAGAAAGATTAAGGTTCCCCTGCTTTCTTATCCATTAAACTGAATTTGCTTTAAATCTTGAATATTTTAATTCAGTTTATGGTAGAGATTGTTTGTATGTAGATCATCAGTAATTTTGTTCACCACTTATAAAAGGCAGACAGTGATGGAGGTAGCTTTAGTTTTTATTTTCCAATTGCCAGTATGATAGGTTATCATATCTTATTTGCCTTTTAATGTTGCAGTCTGACGTTAACACTGTCTGTTTTGCTGATGAATCTGGCCATCTCATGTATTCCGGAAGTGATGATAGCTTCTGTAAGGTAAGCTTCAAATTCTAGTATAGGAATCTGGTGATAAGCATAAACCTCTAATGGAAGTGATGTTTTCATTTCATGCATACCAATATTCATTATAGGTGAGTTAAGTATTCTTCCTAGCTGTTGTTTATTATGCTGTGAGGTGTAGTAAGTGAATTCTGATATATTGATTGTTGGCAGTGCAATTAACTTATCCACAACTTCTTATAGAGCTAAGGTTATAGTTTCCTTTTTTTTTTGCTTCCTATTGTTGTTAATTAAGCATGGTATATGTATGAGTGGCTTGTAGTGAAGGAAGGAAATACTATTATACATGCAGAGTTAATTCTACACTGCATTATTATTATTATTTTAATTCATTTGCCTAGAATATTGAAACTTCATGTTTCTGGTACTATTAATCAGTGAAGTAATTCTTGGCTGTCATCACTCTGTGCAGGTGTGGGATAGGCGTTGCCTTGTCACACAACCAGCTGGTATCTTAATGGGCCACTTAGAAGGAATTACATACATTGATAGCCGTGGGGATGGCCGTTATTTGATTTCTAATGGAAAAGATCAAACTACCAAGCTATGGGACATAAGGAAGATGACTTCTAATGCCAGGAAGTAAGTCTGTTCATCATATTTCCTTTTTTCCCTCCTTTTAATTCTGTCTTATTCTACTCTTATACTAGCGTTCTCATTGTTAAGTAAGATATGGATTCAGGCAAAGGAATTTGCTAGTTCTACCCATCTTGAAATGCTATTTCATGATAACATCAGAATTTGAGAGAAATAAATAAAATAAAAAAGAGAGAATACAGAGACAGAATAGGAAAAGAAAATTACGCAGGACATTCACGTTAAATTCAATACATTCTTAAAATGAGAAGTCAATTTCATTAAGCCTTTTTTTGACATTCTTACAATAAGAATGAAATTACAACAATGTAGCTTACTACTAGTAAAATACGGTGTTTCTTTTGTTCTTTTCATTTTATCCGTAAAATCCAGTGAGGCCTTTGTCTTTTCTGTGCTCCAGTATATTTTTTTGGTTGTTAATTATGTTGTTAATAACCGTGAAGTTCATAATGCTTTTAATAGTTGTAAAGTGTAACCCTTGTTTGACATGAATCTGTGTGCGTTTGTGCATGTTCACATCCTAATATTTTTTGAGCTGGGCTGGGTATTTGTCCAAGAAAAGAAGTGAAGAAAAGCAAAGCTGTAGTGACTCTGATGCATATTTGTTTTTCTGACTCTATGATGTTATATTTAATGATGATGCGTGTTACTTAAACCAACAGTCCTATGATTGGAGACGTAGATTGGGACTACCGGTGGATGGACTACCCTGACCATGCAAGACATTTGAAACATCCCTATGACCAGTCATTAGCAACATATAGAGGCCACTCAGTGCTGCGTACTCTAATTCGCTGTTATTTCTCACCATCATATAGGTAACTTGTGTTTTTTCGAATTTCCTCACTCTAGTATCACTGTTCTTTTACACGATTTAAGTTTCTTAAATGTCCAAAGTATTTGGGTTTTGAATTGCTTGTGATTAAATCTATTTTTAAATCAGATAGCTGTATATTTTACAATACTGAACCAATTCCATGGCATTTGGTTCAGAGTGACTTGAATATATATTTGTCATCCATTGTTTTAATATTATCCGCATACTATTGTGTCACTAGGATATAAAAGCCAGAAAAAGTTTCCTCTTGCCATAAGGATATTTCTTTGTGTAATAATCAATATAGTATTTTTCAGCTTGCAGTCATTTTTCAAGAAACTTATTCTTGCTTTTACTTTTTGGGTCAAGTTATTAGAAGGTTGAAATATATGAATTACGTGTCTATTAACTATTTCAGTGCTTTGGTTTGGCAGTGATAATGCTGCCTGTTCTCTTTGCATCTAATATCATGACGAATGCGAATGGTATCTCATGATGTGTACTTTTTGTTGCAGCACTGGTCAAAAGTATATTTACACTGGGTCCAGCGATTCCTCTGTTTACATATATGACCTGGTAAGACCGATTGCTTAGATACATTATCAACAGTTAGTTTATTTGTGTGAAGGGCTTTGGTTTAATCCATTTTTTGGCTCTGATCAGTTTTATAAGTGTCTATCATCTGTAGTAAGCTTTCTCTTTTGGTAATAAACTTGTTATGTTCACTTTGTTTCTGGTTTTCCTCTGCTCAACAAGTACAAGATATCAACAACGTGATTGTAACATGGATACTTCTTTGTAGGTGACTGGAGCTCAAGTTGCAAAACTTGACCATCATGAAGCACCCGTACGAGATTGTAGTTGGCATCCTATATACCCAATATTGGTCTCGTCGGCCTGGGATGGTGATATTGTTAGGTGGGAATTTCCGGGAAGCGATAAAGCCCCTGCACCACCAAACCGAAGAGCAGGTTGTACTCGAAGGAGAGAATCTTATTTCTAATTCATTTTTCTTTTAAGGCTATGTTTGGATATTTTATTGTTGAATGGAATGGAATGGAATGTGATGGAATGGATATCAAAATCAAATAATGGAATTGAGTGCAGTTTCTATCTCATTGTTTGGAAAATACAATGAAAATGGATGGAATGCTAAGGTACGGAAATTCTCACATCCAAATCTCTTCCGTTCTATCCTATTTTAAAATGTCCAAACAATAGAATTTGACACCATTTCACTCCACACAATGAAAACACCATTCTATTACATTCTATTCCACATATATCCGTAGCAATATTGGACTTAAGATCTTAACTTTTTTTTTTTTTTAATTTTGTCACAGTTGCGCAAAGAGGTGCCCGAGTTATATTCCGTAACTTATTTTTCTAGGGTTTGTGGGCCAACTTCACGCAGTGGGAAAAAGCTCGGTAGCTGTTGTAAGCCTATCGTCGGTGCAGCAAGCCTTAGCAAATGTAAATCTTGTCCCTGGTGAAAAAATATATGTATAATATATTCCTTGATAATAGTTTTCTAACTGCAATACCTGGCTTGTGGCGTTCAATGAAGAGGGGAAAAAAAAAATCAGTTCTATTTCTCGTCACTGTGAATACGTGCCACCGTATTTTGGATGTATATACTATGTAAAGTTCATTAAGTCTATTTATGTATTGAGCTCCTTGAGCAGGTCACATAATTAGAGCCTATGTTTTCTTGTGTTATTTTTGTACTAAACTGAATAGAATATATTGAAATGCGGAGCTTTCAATCACTTGCTTTCACGCTGAGTTCGAATTTTAGATGTATGATGTCCAATGCAGGTCATATGCAACCACTGATTCCAAACTAATTTATTACTTTTATATATATTTTACTAATTAATTCGTTTTAATTTTTGTTATTATTTAACAATTAGTTATTTAAACAATTTTACGAACAAAGGGAATTAAATTGAAAAATGTCCCATACAAATCCAACAATAAAAAAAAGGTGTAAAGCTGATTTGTTTTTTTAAAAAAGGGTTCACTTGGGAGGAGAAGTAAAAGATATATATAAGATTAGGAGGAGTTAAAACTTAAATGAAACACAATAAGAAATTGTACAAGGTTCACAAAATTTGTCATTTACGAAACCAATAGGAAACTCATCATCACATCCATACTTAATAAGGTTGTTAAAAGTGAGTCAAATTAGTCAAATGATTAATTTAATTGATTTTTTTTTTTAACTTCATATATTAATATAACCATTGTTATAATCTTGGAACGAATTAGATAGTTATGTTGTCTTTGAACGTGAATGCTTCTCTTCTTATGAATTTTATTACTCTTTTTCTTTTTCTTCTAGCTGATTGAAGTTGTGGAAAGGGTTTTGATGTGCTGGTGTTATATTTATGTATCAGTTGATCCACATGCATCAATGTTAGCTTCATGTAGATTATGATCTTAAAGTGTGGAACGGCTATTAATTGAGCCTAAAAGATTAACTATTTGTTGGAATTGAACTTTTACAGTTATTAGAGCTACTTTGGTTGAATGAATAGCACCACATTAGTGGTAATGACATGAAAATCAGGTTCACATTTCTTAAGGCTCTGTAATGGGGGAAAGGGAAAGGTTGATTTGGTTCATAGGATTGGTAGTAAGATGGGAAAAGGAAATGTGTTATGCCATAGAGGCTAGAGCACTTGTTCCCTTCAGTTTATGCATTAAATCATCTTGTTACATTAGAAATTCTATCATTTTTATAAAGATTTATTAAGAATTGATTTCATTTTAACATAAAATATTATTTTATCTATATTCAACTAACTAAATTTACAAACTCTACCATCTTCATCAAATAAAACTTATTAAATCTTATTATTATAAAAGACTATTTTATTCCTATTTTTTCCAAAAGATTTTTTTTTTTACAAAATATATTTTTTCAAAAAAAATTTTACCAAAAAAATTTTTCCCCAAAAATTATTATATCCAAAAAAAATTTAAAAATTCCAAAATAATTGGAAAAATAATTTTTTTCCAAAAATTTATTTTATTTTTCTTCAAAAAATATAATTTTTCTTCAAAAAATATAATTTTTCAAAAAATTATTTTTAAAAAATTCAATTCCTATTTTAATAAGGAAAAAAATGTAAATTAATCAAAATAAATTAAACCCATTCCTATTTTAATGAATTCCAAATATGATAGTTAATTTTTAAATTAACTTCATTCCTATCTTATGTAGTTAGTTTCAAATATGGTAATTGATTTGCAATTTAAAAATAAATCATTTTTCATTTCATTTGATTACAAACACATATATAATATTTATTTTTCTGTTTTATAATGTTTCCTTGTCATCTTAATTGACTGTTAGGTAACTTTTTTTTAATGTATATAAATAGCGACATTATTTTCATCCTCTTCGTTCATTCATTCGATCATTCACCAACTTTCTCATTTGTTTGCTCGTTTCTCATATTCTGCTTCTCTCCCTCTCACTTTTAAGCTTTGTTTCAGGAACAACTCTATTTTCACGTAGCTCTTGAAACTACGGAGAATGTTGTTGTCGAGGAGGTGCTTGGTAACTCTTCCCCTTGTGTTCATTATAGGAACTCTTGGAGCTTCCTTCTGTTCCTGTAACGAAGTGGAGGCCAAGCCTCGTCGGATTCTTTTAGATACCGATGTGGATACTGATGACATCTTTGCTCTGCTCTATCTTTTAAAGCTCAATACATCACAATTTCAATTAGAGGTATGATAGTAGTTTGCATCCACCGTTAAATGAGATTTGTTTAGGACCTTAGTCTTCATTAAAATCTTATTTAACAATAAATATTGAGATGTAAGTTAATCCGGTCCCCAACAACAAATAAGTACATATAACATAACTCTATTCTTTTTTATTTCTTATACCGTGTAGCCGTGACATGTAAACATGTAGATCTTCAATGTTGGTTTAAATTGAATCATGTTTTGGATCACATATTTTTCAGTTTCCCCTCACATTTGTTTGTTGATTAATTTTGTTGTATGAGTATTAAATCTGATAACTATTAATAAAAAATGTAATATACGAATACTGTAAATATATATTAAATAAAAATTTATATTTATATATAATATTAAATAAGTATAATAATTTTAGTTATTATCTTTAAATTAAAGAAGACTATTTAATTTAATCTTAGATAAAATAATTTATGATAGATTATAGATATAAATTAAATAAAAAAAACCTTATCTTTCAGTTAAACAAATTATTGGTACATAAAAAAAAATCTAAGACAACAATATCTAATATTAATACGCATATAATACATATACGGTACACAAACATTAGCACAAATAAAGTATTTGTGCATTAGTTTGTGAAGGATTCAATTTTGGCGCTGTTTTGACATTTTAATTAGTCATTTTCATTTCATTTTGATATCGATGGACATGTCAGGGTGTGACCATAAATGCAAATGGATGGACAAGTAGCGGCCATGCTGTGAATCAAATATACGACTTGTTGTACATGATGGGAAGAGATGGCATCGCCGTTGGAGTGGGTGGCGACGGTGGAATCCTCCCCAATGCCACCATATTCCCTAATGTTGGTGGATATCTTCCCATTATAGAACAGGTATGTATTATTTATTATTTAAAATTTTGTTAACAAATATATTAGGAATACTTACAAAAAAGTGATAAGTTTTCATTCAAAAAGTAAGACTTTTAAAGTTTCTAGAAACACTTAATGCATTGAAAATTTAAAAACTTTACACTTTTATTTGCTTTACCAATGTTTTTAAGATACTCATTACCAAAATTATGTTGTTTCATCTATGTTAAAATAAGTGTTCATTTTGACTATTTTAACTTATCTTTGACTCAATGCAAAAATAATTAATTTTTTTATTTATTATTTAAAAAGACACACATATAAAATGATTTGATAGAATGAAAATGTAAAATATATTACATTGTTGGTGCACAATTAAACTTTATAATTTGTGTTTGAAAACATTGATGTAAAGATGAATCAAAATATAGTCAAAATCAACACTTATTTTAAGAGGGAGAGAGAGTAATTATTAAGTAATGTACCAACAAGAGCGTGATTTTTTTATTTATTTCTTTCCTTCTTAAAAATATCTACAACATTCTGTTTTGTAAACCTTAATAAGTTTCCGTTGCCCAAAAAAGAATAATATAATAATAATAATAATAATAATTCTAAACTTGAACTACTCTATGGATGTTATTGTAATAATTTAATTGAATCATCAGGGTACGACGACAGTGGGAGGTTGCAGATACAGGCAGACCATACCTGTGGGAATTAAAGGCCGTTTAGATATAGATACTAATTTTGGCATCCGCAAAGCTTTTCTTCCACAGGTATAAATACAATGTTTTTTTTTATACTTTAAAAATTAAAATTACATTAGTTGTAATAAGATTTAAATTTTAAATTTTATGCATATTAAACCAATCTTAGTGACTTGTATAATTACAATGTACATTGTATTCTTTTTCATTTTTTTGGGTCGTAGAATAAGATGTATCCCCAGTAAATTAAGTGAGCAAAGTCTCTTTTCTTGGTTTCACATAAAACCAAGAACAAATTTATCTCTTCTTTTTTTTAACGTGACAAAGAGATCTTTTCTTAATATAGTATTGTAATTTTTAATTTATCATGAGTTTCCCATATATAGTGACTCAGCCTATTATAAATAAAAGTAAACTCATTAATTAAACTCGATTTTGTTCTATATTTACACCAGATTTTGCTGTGCTTGTTCTGATGAATAATAATAATAATAATAATAATAATAATAATAATAATAATAGTGGTAGTAGTAGTAGTAGAATACTAATTATCTTTTCTTTTTTTGACGTGACAGAGTGACCCTTTTTATTATAGTATTGTAATTTTTTCATTTATCATGTTTCCCATATATAGCAACGCAGCCTATTATAAGTAAAAGTAAACTCGTTAATTAAACTCGATTGTGTTCTATATTTACTCCAGATTTTGCTGTGCTTTCTCTGGATGATTATGATAATTATTATTATTATTATTATTAATTTTATTATTATTTGCTTAGTTTTATACATTGTACTATTTCAAGTCAACTGTGAAATAATTACAAACTATTCCAATTAATCAATGAGTCATGCTACACGTACACCAACAAAATATACACCATACATATACTCTATACTTATATGAATAAAGTTTGTGTTTTAATAATTGTAATGTTTGTGCACTTAATTAAGTATAATTGAGAATATCATGTATAAGTTTGTAATGTTTGTGCACTCATGAGAATAAAGTTTGTGTATTATTAGTGATGTATGTATGAGTGTATAAAATTGGATGTACATGTAACATTTTTGTTAATCAATTATCTAAGACTTGAAACTGTAAAACATTACAAACTATGTAATAATTATACGCAATTTGATACCCACTTTATTCATTTATTATTTTAATTTTAACTTCTTAATAGCCTAATAACTCATTTAATTACTTGCTGACGTTTTTCTAATCATGAAATTAGGGGAAAAGGAAATATACTCCTCTAAGACAACCAACCTCTCAGGAAGTGCTGATTGACAAAATTTCTGCTGGTCCCATAACATTGCTTTTGATAGGGGCACACACAAACTTAGCCATTTTCCTAATGAGTAACCCACATCTAAAGAAGAATGTTGAGCATATTTATATAATGGGTGGTGGTGTAAGGTCAAGCAACCCAACTGGCAACATGTACACTGATTATAATACTAACCCTTATGCCGAGTTCAACATATTTGGAGACCCTTTTGCTGCATACCAGGTCAGTTGTAATTCAGAAATTACATTCAATGAGATTTGAACTTAGAATCTCATGTATACTATCCAAATAGTTAATACATATCATACATTACTTAATACATTCAAATATAGCATTATTTTATTTTCGCTTTTGGAAAAAAAAACCCTTTGAAGTAATTTTTATTCAATTTTATATGAAAACGATTTTAAAAAATTCATTACATTTAAAAGATTGTGATTCATAAATAATTCTATTACCATGAATGTCTCGTAAACCATATTTAGTGTCATTGGAAATATAGTATTCATGGAGTCTTATTTATCTTTGCCCTTTATATCACATAAATGTTATTTTGAACTCCATTTTTGACATCACTATAATACTACAACATTAGTTGTAACATAATTAATGTAGGTGTATATCATTGTGGGACCTAATTTTTCTCTTACTCTTATCTTTCTGTGTCCCTTTATCATGTCTCATCTTTAATATTGAAATAACAACTCTATCATCTCGTGTAATCAAGAAAACTTCAAGGTTTGGCATATATATAGCCATCTTATTAAGGTTCAGTTTTATGCATGCTTATATCAACATAAATATATAGAATAACATAGATACAGCTAAGTTCAGGACATGTCTTTTTTTCAGGTAATTCATTCTGGAATTCCTGTCACCCTTGTTCCTCTTGATGCAACAAACACAATCCCCATCAGTGAAAAATTCTTTGATGCATTTGAAAAGAGTCAAGGCACATACGAGGCACAATACTGTTTCAAGTCCTTGAAAATGGCTCGTGACGCTTGGTTCGATGGCAATTTCCATTCGGTAATTTCTTAATTAAATTTTATACATGTTAGTTATCAATTGACCAGATACATTGATTTTAAGAATATACCAAAGACAGATATTATGAAATGGAAGGAGCAGCTAATAGTGACTCATTGTTAGCAGACTTATTTCATGTGGGACTCTTTCGCTGCCGGCATAGCCGTTTCAATCATGAGCAAATCCAATAACCACAAAGGAGAAAACGAATTTGCTGAAATGGAGTACATAAACATAACTGTAATCACTTCAAACAAACCCTATGGTGTATCTGATGGATCCAATCCATTCTTTGATAACATTCAAGTTCCAAAGTTCAATCTAGTGAAAGGTGGAGTGCATAGTGGTCATGTTCAACAAGGACTTAGAGATCCACTTTGCTTTGTGAAGAAAGGGAAAGGGAGATGTCAGGTAATTGTTTCTTTACACACGCACATATTTGTAAATGTTAATGATATGTAATGCAACATGTTCTATAGGATGGTTACACAAAAGAGGTCAATGGTCCAGGCTCAGTCAGGGTTCTTGTTGCCACAAAAGCAAAGCCTAATGGGGATGTTGGGAATACACTTGACAGAGAATACTACAAGAGCTTCTTGAATGTTAGTTCACTCTTTTGTTAATTTGTTCAAACAATCAGGAAAAACATGCAATTACATGATAACTATATACGTATATCAATCTGACTATGTTCTTTCTTTTTTTTTTTTTTGGTGGGTCGAAGGTTCTAAATCAGCCACAACATACTGGGAGGTTCAACTTCACTACAGAGTTTCCTTACTACGAAGAAGTAACCTACAAGCCAGATTTTCAAGATAAAACATTGGGGAAACCTGTTGTGTTTGACATGGACATGAGTTGTGGAGATTTTCTTGCTCTATTTTACCTCCTAAAAGTGCCTGTTGAAGTGATCAATCTTAAGGTATTCTGATACCTCCTCCTTATTTGTTGTTTATGCTAACAGTTTGTTCTGCATTAAATCTAATATTGACCCAAAATGAAAGTAACTTTTCTACTTTGAATTTGAGCACCCATGTTACTTGCTACTTGGAACTTAAGAGCTCAAGTTCATTTGAATTGCTTGCTTCATAGCACATTTGATGTGGGGTTACTTGTGCCTTACGGTTCAGGCAATCATTGTAAGCCCAAATGGATGGGCCAATCCAGCAACAATAGATATCATATATGACATACTGCATATGATGGGGCGCGATGATATCCCAGTTGGCCTCGGAGATTTCTTTGCAATGAATCAGTCAGATCCAGTATTCTCAGCTGCTGGAGAATGCAAGTATGTTAAAGCCATTCCCCACGGCAGCGGTGGCTTTCTGGACTCTGACACTCTCTACGGCCTTGCTCGCGACCTGCCACGCAGCACAAGAAGGTACTAAAAGAATGGAATTGGTTATGTAGAATGGAAGAAGCTGCTATTGCTACCAAAGAAGCAATGGAATATAATATGTCATGTAGAAATGAATTAGACTATGATGATCTCTTTATAAATATGGGATTATTAGATGAATTGGGCTTTATAAAAGTTTGTGTTGCTTACCAGCAATGGACTAATACATGAAGACTGTTTCAGGTATACAGCAGTAAACTCTGCAAATTTTGGGGCTTCTCGCGACACGGATCACCCTGAATTCATACAGCCACTAGCTATGGAAGCGTGGAACTCTATATTGCAGACAATTGAACCAGGGTCTAAGATCACAGTATTAACTAATGGACCCTTGACTAATTTGGCTAAGGTTGTAGCGGACAAGTACATGAGCTCCAGAATTCAGGTAAGTTTAAAACACAAAATTTGATTGACACCAACTTCAAATAAGTAAGTTGAAGTATATCAGGAAGAACAATAAGCTGCAATGAAAGTGGACTAGTGTCAACTTTAGGCCAAAAGGAAATGCTTAAAATTGACAATTCTAACTTAATTCTGCCTTAACCATTTTGGCAAGGCAGAAACATAGACTAGATGATTATAATTTTGGTAGTGATGGCATGACTTCACAATTCCAAAATTTTGCAGGAGGTTTATGTAGTAGGGGGACACATCAGCGGGAATGCCAATGACAAAGGGAATATATTCTCTGTTCCTTCCAACCAATATGCAGAATTCAACATGTTCCTGGACCCTTTAGCTGCCAAGACACTGTTTGAATCACAAGTTAACATCACTCTCATTCCACTGGATATCCAGCGCAGAGTAAGTTCGTTCTCAACTATCATAGACCGGTTGCGCGGGACAACTAACACGCCGGAGGCTGTGTTTTCCAGGCGCCTGCTGTCAAGGCTATACCGTTTGAAGCAGATTCACAAATTATACCAGCATATGGTATAAGTTCCTATCTACATCTAATTTATAGCTTAGTCTTCTTTCACATCATAACCTAAGTAGTTATGCACTTATGCTAATACTTCAATATGGTTTGTGAATGAATAAAAGGAGGAACTAACTTTATAATCACTTTAGCATGATGTCTCACTTAGAAGAGTAGTGCTTTTAAGAAATTGCATATGGCAAAACTTCATTAGTAATATATCTTATGTTATAATGTTGCAGGACACATTCTTGGGGGAAATTCTAGGTGCAGTTGTCTTGGCTGATGATAGTCATTCAAGTCTAAATCCAAAATTTGAGGTCAAGCCAATTAAAATTGTGGTTGATGGTGTTGAATCCATTGATGGGGAAATTGTGGTGGATAAGAAAAATGGAAAATTAGTCAGAATTTTAAGCCGTGTGGATACCAAGGCTTATCATGATTTGTATGCAAACAAGCTTGGTGATCAAAACCAGTCAGCTAAGGTTGGAAGCTTTGAAGAACAGATGAGAAAATGGAGTCAACATCAAGATATATATGAAAGCTAGAGGGCAACTGTTTATGATTCTCTGCCAATAGTAACTCATCTTTTGTTATTTCATGTTTTAGAATAATATAGTATCGCTTCCACAGCTGATATTTTGATTATTCTTAAGAGAAGAGAAAATAATAATGAAAGGAAAAAAAAAAATCAATGGTTTTCATCATATGTGGAACATGAAATGATTTCATGTCTCTTGTGGAAGATATAAAAATGACTTTGATATTGTGCCTTTTCTTTTTCGTTACAAACTTACATAGACCAGGCATAAGTTCAAGGTTTGCACATTATAAGATTAAAGAATGTCACAAGCTCAGCGCTGAAGATTATTATCAAATGCTTAAAATGAATTAGCTTAAATATATTTTTAGTGCTTTTGTGTTTGGTCTCTGAAAATTTTTTTTTGTTAAAAATTAGTTTTTAAAAAAAATTTTGGTAAGTTTTAGTTCATGCTATTAGAAGGAAACGTTAAGTACTGACGTGGTTATTCATTATGACACGTGGCACCGTTAAATGTGTCGTATGACACGTTATAAGTAGTGCCACATGACACATTTAATGGTCACGCCAGCACTTAATGTCTAACGACAAAGATTAAAATTTACACTAATTCCTAAAAAAATATTTTATGAACAAACACAAAATTTTTAATTTTACAGATTAAAAACATATTTAACCCAAATAAATTAATATATAAGTTATATTAATATGACTAAAGGAAATGATAGATTCACAACAAAAAATCTTACAAATCCCACGTACTAAAGGAAATGACTTACTGAAAATCTAACTCAGTGAAAATTAGGGCTAACAAAATGAGCCCGGTCTGCGAGCTATTTAACTATTTATACATCTAAAGTGATATGACAAAGATATTAAGAAATTTTGCATTCCATTCCGTCAATGAGTGCCTACGTCCTACAAGTTGATATATAGTTTCAAACCTTGTTTATTATTGATTAATCTATGAGAAAGAGTTCCAATTGTGTTTTTGATCAATAACATAAGAGTACTCACATCAATGTTATATGTCGTCATTTAATTAATGAAAGTTATATTAATTCATGAATCGATTTCAAATAGCATTTGATATCTTTCAAGCAAGATAGTTGAAGGAACAAAAAAAATAATATAATCTTACAATCAACCATTTAAACTGTTTCTTTTCAATTAATTAATAGATAGATGATAAAAAAATAGTTAAAAATGATCGTGCATACTTATTCACAATTTTATATTTAAAACCATAAAAAATAGATCAAAATTTTATTTTATTTTTTTTAAAAAAAACTAACGGGTTGATCAATTTAGACTCATGGATTGACCATAAATGAGTCAAATCTTAAAAAGAGGTATAGTTTTAGTCGGTCCTTTTAGGCTGACGGGCCGAAACAGCCCAGGCCGTTTGACAGTACTAGTGAAAACGATCCATTATTCAACTCTCATTTTTCCTGACTACATTCATCTGTTATTTTTCCATAAGTGTTGCGAGTGTTAAAGCCGATGAACAATAATTTCAACCTTAATAAATGACCAACATTAGTCAACCTTAATTTTCACGGCATTTATCAGAGTGAGAGAGAGAGAGAAATAAGGAGAACGCCACCTCAAACTGATTTGAAGAATCATATCTTCTCTTGATTCCCCAAATCTTGGCCACCCATTTGAAAGAATTTAATGTCCCATAGTTTCTTATTCCAAATTGAAGTGACTGTATAATCCCCCACCCTCCGCCCACAATCTTCTCTACCTTTTGTATTTGCGAACCACCGAATGTCAACTGATGATATTCTTATATGCTATTTTAGCATATCGTATTTTAAAAGTATTATCAATCACTTATTATCTAATTTTTATATATTTTGTAAATATTATAAATTAAAACGAATAGTTGATAATATTCCTGATACGCATACAAGAATATCTAACTAATGGCTTATTATTACGCGGCATTTCCATGTAATGACAACAACATTGTCACTATAGTCTGTCTATTTCAGCAAAAAAAATATTGTCACTACACTCCGCAGAAACAATTGAGAATGGTTAGTGATCTCTATCACTTTAAGGACATTATAATAACTAGGCTACCCCACTGCCAGAATTGAGACAGTATAACTTGTCTATACCAATTTAAGGAAGTTTAGTATAAGGACCATTTTTCTTCAAATATCGTTAAACTTATTTGTGATCCAGATTTTAACAAAGCATATGCAAGAGATCACAAATTATGCTCTCTCTTTCCATTTTTTTTTTCTGTTAAAATAGGTACAATGGAAGGAAACTTATAAGTTCTCACTTCAGGAAAGTCCATACATTCATGAGGGATATCACATAAAAGAGAATATTTAACCAAGGAGAAGAGGATCCCAAAACACTCTTGCTAGCTTATCTACATAGCCAATCCTTCAGAAACTAAGTTGCATCAAAGGGATTGACCCACCAGCTGCCATAATCTGTTGCTCAAGCTGCAGAAAACATACAAACATGAATAAATATAAATTACCAATCCAGAATGAAAAAGAATGTTCTTAAGCTAAGGTTTTCTTCTTCCTTTTTTTTGGGGGGGAGGGGGGGGGGTTACCCTGAACAGTGTTTCAAGCTTTTTTTTGACAAGGCAGTACTCTTGCTTAACTTGATGCAGACATCTAAGGCACCTGCAGAAATCATAAATTTTTCTATGAACACAGCATGAAGTTCCGAAATTCACGTCCATTGAGCATTTGAGCTTGACCATGTGGCTTTGTTGTTCAAGCCTTTGTACTCTACTCTTGAGGAGTCTAAAAAAAGCTTCAAAGAAGTTATGAACCCAGAAGATAAATAACTTACGCATCTGTGTTCTGTTCCTCGCAGAAGTTTCGGAAAGCAATGCAAGAATTTTTAACCCTTTGAGCGCCAATGCTGTGAACCAGACATAAAATTTGTCTCAGCAAACCAAAGGAAGACTTCAACAGAAAACTAATTGGTTCAAGCCTTTTGGTTTCTCCTAATTAAGGTTAAGAGCTAAACTTTGTTATTAGAAACCAAAAAAGTACACAAGCATTGCAAAAAGACTTAATTGCACAAACAGGTTCCTTTTAATTCAGATTCTGATTTTTATTTTTTTTTTTGCAATTTTTGGTTGGGTTTCAATTAAAAGTGATACCTTGAGCTGCTACCCTTTAACTGGTGAACATGAGCATCGACTTTCTTAAAGTCAACAACTTTCTGATCTCTGCACAAGAAAAAATCAAAAGAAAGTGGAAGATCATGCATCTTTCCGAAGTCACTAATTACTGCTAAGCCTTTTCTTTTTTCTTCTAGTAAAAGGCATTCTAAGTGATTAAAGATAGGAAAGGAAACAAGGAACTGACAGAGCAAAGGTGAGATCATTGAGAAGCCTGTGAGAATCCTCGAAGAAGAGAGACACAACTTCAACCACAAATTCTGGGTTGTTCTCATCTTGTAGCTGCTGAAGTTGAAGGAATTGACCATCCAGGAAACCCTTCTCTCACAGTAAAGAGAACAAACAAGACACAAAAAAAATAACAATCAACAATTAAAACAGCCCAACAGAACAGATCTAAAAACCACAGAATAAAAAAAAGCAATAGTCAATTTTTATAGCAGCACATAAATGAAGGGTTGTTTGGCTGACACAAACCTCCATGAACAAGGATTTGGTGTAGTCCGACCACTGTCTCTGTATCTGACCCACCTCCATGCTTTGCCTTTTCTCCCCTTCTGTTCTGTTGTGCTGTCTCACACCACACACACAAGCCACTAATTGTTGTTTATTTATGTCATATACAAGGCATGTAGTGATCCAGCACAGTTTGGGCCTTCAATTTGGGATATTGAAGATTTATTGCTCAATCGAAGGGAGCTATAATAAATGCCAGTAACAACACGTTGAAAGGGATTTGTGAGAGAGACAGTTTGCAAAATCCAAGGTTTTTTATACTGTCTCTGGCCCAGGAGAATCAGTCTCATATTATAACCCGTTTTATTCTAAATTCCTCTCTGGATTTGTCCTTTGCTTTGGTGTTTCCTTGCAGAATCAGTGACCCCACCACCATTTACTCTTCTTTTTATTATTTCTGACTATTTTGTACAATTAATATCGTGTATTGTATTTTTTTCTTTGAATTATATTATTGAGACTCATTGTAGATTAGATTTCAATGGGTGTGTGAGTCACTCTCTGTGCTATTAAGATCTTTGTTGGTTTGTTTAATCCATGCCCGAATCCCGCATAACAACTCAATTCTATTACTTGCACTGAGAGGTCATGAGTTCATGACACAAGAACACACTACTTAAAAAGCTTCTCATCATAATGATACAGTTATTTTACAATCCAGAAAAGTGAATACAAGTATACAACTCTAGAACCGTAGAAATTTGAAACCCAGTGGCAGAAATTCCATGCAGAATCTGGAAATTGGATAGCATTCAGTAGAAACTTCTAACATGCTTTACAGCTCTTCCGACAGGACCCAGGAAGGTCTGAAGATCCAACCATATACTCAGGATTGTTCGTGCATTCTCCAAGGGAAGCCCATCTCTCACAGCTTTGATGCTGATCAGAGCAGTCGCCTGCAGCTCCTACCGTCTTGTCAAATGAGTCCACGTGAATCCACTTTGTTGCTGACCATTTCTCACCTTCAATTACAGGGCATCCAGCATGGAGACTGCTAGTGTCTGGGACAGCATTCGGGTGAAGACTGAAGAAAAGAAGTGCATCCCCTCTACGTGGTTTCACTATGTAATGCCAGGCGAGGAAAGAAGAGAAAGGAAATTATTTAGCATAAGTTTGACTGGCAGAAAATATGACATGAGTATAATGCACTCTACAGGTGAAAATCCATGAAAGCAAATACTTTCTCAGTTGCCCTACCTGCAATTCCTTTTTTGGCACACTCAGAGAGATCACTACTTGTTGAAACTCTGCGGTGTGGAGTTTCCTGTAAGCAGAATGAAAGCTCAGAAGCTATCACAATTAGCCATTGGTATACAAAATCTAGAACAATTTCCCCTATAAAACTAGAACAGTTCAGATCCCCCGTTTGAAATGAAAGAACCTAGAGAAAGGATCTTTGAGAATGTCATATGAAGAAAATATTGTATCTCCCCCCACCACTCCATATGCAGAAAACACGGATAGTGTCCCACGTGCATAACCTGTATATTAATGTACAGTGAAGACAAATACTGCCTCTCCGAGTATCCCACCAAGGCGACCCAGTCAAACCCTCGCAAACTTTTAACTCCAATTTTTTTCACTCAGTAAGGCTGCTCTTTTCTTTTCATTTTTATGATCGCTAAGTAAGGCTTCTAATATTTAGTGTCATAGAAATAGAATAGTGGATTAGCATCTCGTCAAAACATGAGAGAAATTCAAATCTCAGGCTACAAATTTTGGTACACTGAAACATAGAATTATTCAGACTGATAGATCAATTAGCAGAAGAAAACTTTACTACAAGAACCCAACTGGACACCAAGGCCATTCAATCAAGAAACAATAAATTTTGATGAATGACAACTGCAATGATGTTCTAACAATTAATTTTTAATTCTGAGGAAAAAAAGTGAATCGATTATTATACAAACCTCTGCATTGGGGAACACTGTTTCACCGCCTTTGGTCACATCAGTGAGATACATGAGAACAGTTGCAAGACGGTGTCCACCTCGAGCTATATTAACTGGGTCAGCGAAGTAATCATAATGCGGCTCATATTTCTGCCCATGCTCATATCTCAATACTTGAATGTCTTCTCCGTTTTCTGAAATTAAAGAAAAAATTATAAAGGAACCGATTAATGCTTGACTGCTAACTGCTAACTGCTAACATGCTCATATCTCAATACAGATGCATTTACATTCTGCTCTGCAGTCGCTAGCTTAGCAGGTGATACAATTATTCGTTCTATGAAGATGATTGGCACCGAGAACCTGCTATTTCAGAAGACAAAGGTAAAATATGTTCCAATCCTCAAATAATGCATCACACCTCAATTGGTTCATCAAATTTCAATTTTCTAATTAAATTTGTAAATATTCTAATAAAACACAGTGAGAATTTTGTTGGAATTTTTTATAGAGTGAGTTGGTTCCAAGAAAATCCTGTCTTTATTATTTTCCTATTTCAGCACACTATTCAATTGATTCAATTTGTCCCATCAACCATACATAACTCGGACCAAATTTAACCGGTATGTTAAATGCTGCAGATGTTCTCATTTAACAGGTGATCCTATGAGTATATAGCAATCTACTTTTTACCTTTATTGCCCTCTATTAATTTACTTCCTTTTAAAATGGAGAAAGGAAGGCAGTTACACAAACATAATTACAGTCATCCCATCCACGAGCAAGTAAAATTACCATTTACAAACCAAACATTGAGCATTGGCATAAACATATGTAGCGTAATATAAGTTCCACAGATTTCCAAGATGATTTTGTATATGCCATACCTTTTGGAAGAAAGGTCCACGCTGAGATCTTGTCCTCAATACCACCAACAATGGGATCCTGCAAAAGATTGAAAGGATATTAAAACACACACACACGCTCTCTCGTACGACGCACGCAGCATAAATTTCAAAACTCGGGCATCAATTTCAATACAAGAGAGTAGATCACACTAATTTCAAATTGAAACGGTAGACAGATAGGAAGAAGGTGAAAAAAAAACCTTGTTCTTAGAAATGAACATTCCAGAGCTTGTACGAACTTCGCTCTGCTTGCTCTCTCCAGACAGATTGTCCGCTACAGCAGATCTCTTCAGCTCTGATTTCGCCTGAACTCAACAACGCTTGAATTCAGTAATCAGAAATATTTTCAGCAAGCTCAGGATTCTGCATAGAGAGTACTTACCAAAGAGATCAAGTGGTCGCATTCCAAGTCGGTGAGGAAACCTTGGTAAACGAAAGCTCTGCACAAATCGGGATTGAGATTCATGAACTTGATCGGGAGATTTAGAAGGAAATTAAGAGTTAAAGCAATGCGGAAGAGGGAGAGACCTTGGGTTCCCTGAAACCTGTTTGACCTTGGAAGGGTTGATGATGGAGCTAGCGGAACCGGCATAGGAGCTGGAGACTTGATCGGAGTGGGAGATCAACAGCACCAAGAATGGCAGACACCAAACCCAACTCATCTTGGATTCGGCTCTCGCAGTTGAATTTTCCGGGAAAATGATTTCTCTCTCTTCTCTTTCGCTTTCCTTCTGATTCCACCGAGCGGAAGGGATAGTTTTTCTTCTCATTGACCTTTTTTTTTTTTGAAGTTTTTCTTTTGACTTCAATTTTGATCTGTTAATTAAGTTACATTAATTAGTTTGCACCGAAAAATTTTAATTAATTAATGACTTTTTTAATCTTTCTGTTGTCATTTAGGTTTTTTCTTTTCTTTGCAAATGTGAAATACATTTTTTTCTAACGAATAAAAAAAGTGCAGTACTTTGGGTTTTGTTCATTATTTTAACTTTGATCAGTTTTAGAAGTAGCCTCAATGTTTTTTTTAGTAGAAGTAATTTCTAAAGGTGAGTGATCTTATTTTTAATTTCCTAATTTTTATATAAAATAACCAGTATAGTTGTGCTTAACTTTTTTTTTTTTTTTTTGGTGCAAGTTGTGCTTAACTTTTGTTACACATGAAAAAATAATCATGATTTACCTTTTTATAAATATGAGTTAGTCGGCAAAAAGAATGAGCTTATGGACTTTATTTTTGGGTGCAATGATCAACTAGCCAGATAACCTAAATATGTGTTCCAAGTTGATGATACGAAATTGTATGAATCATTTGTAAAATATTAATATAATAATCCACATAATGGGCATTGAATAGTTTCAACAATGTTTATTGCATGCAGCACTACTAGCCACTGCCCTATTGTTGCAATCTGAGTTGACACTAGGATGTATGGATTCAAAACCGTGTACACTGCAAGGTATGGAAAAGTTTAAAAATTACAAGACACAAGTATAATTTGGTGTAAGATATCAAACATATGTAAAATACAAAAATTACAAAGACAGAACCAAATGTTTTACAAGTTAAAATTTTCAGTGTGTCCGTTACAAGTACCTATTGTTCAAATAAATCACTGCCTCTAAAAATTTCCCAGTTTCCATGTGAGTGGTCGCATTATCTGAATCACGGGCCATAATCTAGTTCTCACTGGCTCCTTCTTCAACAGAGTTAGAGGAACCCAGAATAGTCGCCATATGTCGATCCATGTCAGTCAAAAACTTAGTTGAGTTGTACTCTTCTGCATAAAGCAGTTCTTCAGAGTATGTCCTCTGAAGTTTAGACTTGTGGCTTACAAGCTTCAAGCTCTCTTCTTCACCTCTTGATATCAACAATACCTGCACCACTCCAAAACATTAATTGAGTGATTTATCTAACATGACCAGTACCATGTTGCCAGAAAACAAATAGCTTGATTTGTACATAAAAAATTTAAACATCTTGGAACGTGCTTAACGAAAGATAAATACAAAGGTGATATCTTCTTTGTATTTATCCCTGTCTAAGTACGTCCTCAAAACATCTAAATTGTTTATGTCCAAATAACATTCCTTAGAGAAGACCTGCCTGATTCATTGGTGGTCGAGCTGAGGACTGGTCTATACACAAAGAAGCTGTTAAAATTATGTGTTTCATCTGCTCTTCATCATAGGCATCAACTAAATATGGATCAACAAGCTCTTTGATTTTGTTGCCAGATAGCAGAGGTTTTGCCTGCAGTATTTTTTATTTTTTATTTTTACAAAAGGAAGTCTACATTAGAATTGATATTTTCAATATCAAGAACAAGAAGATCAGCAAATTATTAGTATTAGTGTGTGCAATAGCAAACATACCCACATCACCAGACTTTTCTGCGAGCTATCGATAGCCTGTCGTCCAGTAATGAGCTCCAACAATAACACTCCATAGGCATAGACATCAGTCTTTTCGTCGACTATACCATGCATGAAGAATTCAGGAGGAAGGTAGCTGTTGTGACATCAATGATGATTGCAGAGAGGAAAAATAAGAAAAGGGTCAAACAATGGGTGGAAAGAAAAAGGGTTAACAAATACTGAACACACAGAAAGCTTGTTAAGTTGTTATTGTTAAATAAACAAACCCGAATGTGCCTTCAAAGTTGGAGACAGTATGGTGAGTCCATTGGTCAGGTAACCATTTAGCAAGCCCAAAATCAGATATCTGGAGTACGATTCAAGTTAACAATATTCCAAGCAATCAAGCAGAAACAATCAAGAATAGAATATTAAAAATCCTAATTGCTGGAAAATGCATGCTCCATAATTGGATTTGTCAGGCTTAAAAGGCACCTGCGGCTCAAAATCCTCGGAGAGCAATATGTTAGCTGCCTTAATATCTCTGTGAATAATCCTTCTTTGACATTCCTCATGCAGATAGCGAAGGCCCTCGGCAGTCCCCAGAGCAATCTTATATCTCGTGTTCCAATCCAGTTTCTCTCGAGGTCCTGAAATCATAGGCAAGGGAAGGAAGGAAGAAAGTAATTTTTATTTTACAAAAACACTTGCCATGGTATTCCATATTCAAAACTTTGTGAGGTTAACAAACCATAAAGTATGGATGCAAGGCTGCCATGTGGAGACAACTGAAGAACAAGATGCATTCCTCCTTCAACACCATATCCAATCACCCTAGCAATGTTGGGGTGATCCACATGAACTATAATACCAAGCTCTGACAAGAAATCTGCAGTCATTTCTTCTTGGTTCCCTCTTGTCAGCCGTTTAATCGCAACATAGTTTCCATCTTCCATTTTGCCTTTGTAAACCTCAGCATAACCTCCCTGCCCAATCAGATTTTCTTCACAAAAAAAAGAAAGAAAAAAAAAATTAAGTTGCTTACAAGCCAAGAAAGCAGACTTTAATGTCATGATGAGAAAAAGAAAATGGTTTCTTCTGAATTTCTTTACCATGGCTGAAATAGTTGGTTGCATTCTGTAGTTCTGAGAGGGAGAAATTTTTCCAAGAGGATTTGAAGCGGTAAAACTCGGTGTCAAGAGGTTTGAGAGACGGCGACGGAATCAGGTCCTCCCGGATTCTGCTGCTTTTTCTTCTGAACTTGGAAACATTCTTGAGTGGCTGGAAGTTTTGGAAGGGCACCCGGGGTCCTTTCTTCAGAAAATTAACGAAACCATTCCAGTGTTGGTGGCTATGGCCATTCAAATCTGGCTGAGAAGTGCTTGCGTTCGGAGAACCGGGGCTTCCAGAAGGTTCTAGACTCCTTGAGCAGTCCTGGGGTTCACCTCTAGCTCTAGGAGAGCACTGAGGTGCACAGCCCTCCTCAGTTCCTAAAGATCCAATGTCTAATATAATATGGTATTCATTAATTCATTTCAGCATTAGAGGAAATTAATAAAGCTTCTGCATGCATGCATTGCCCACACTTAAATTGGAAAATTAATTACCTAGTCTTGAAAGTGAATCAGAGAACCCAACACGTAGTCTCCTTTGAATCCTCTCTCTCAAAGCTGGTTTCCCCTTTTCTTTTACTGCCTCTCTTGCCGGGTTGTGAGCGTCATCATTGCTGCCAAATAAAATATAATAGTCTTCTCAGCAAACAAACATAGAACGTGACAAATTAAATGGTCAAGGCCTACGAGGCAAAAAATTCCAATCAAGTCTAATCCAACCAGGATCCAAAGAAATGAAGGACAAGGACAGAAAGGTTGGAAGTTGCATTGCAAGAGATAGAAGAATTACCTAGCCTGAGTCACTTTGAAAATCATTTGCACGTTAAATAGAGATAATATAAAAACATTAATTGATTCCCCTTAATGTTTAATTAATTGATTATATATATATAAGACGTTTATAATCACAAGCATGCATGATGCATGCCATGAAATGAAATTCTCTGCCTTCAATGAAGAAAATCCAAACCATGCATGCAGACATTGAAAGAGAAAATGAGTTACCTGAAGGCAGAGGAAGGTTGGGGTTCAATATTGTTGTTATTCATGGTGGCCAAACCATAAGAGTTTTCTGCCTCTGCAAGGAGAAGCAAAGGTGTGGCCACCGTAATGAGGCGCACAAAGGGTCAGAGAGGAAGATGAGTACAACACAGGGAGAGAGAGAGGGATGAAACAAAATTAGTTGCGGTTGGCATGATTTTTCTGTGCCACCCACCTTGACATCGTGATGAATGATACGATAAGACTAAAATCTTGTAACGGAAATTACTAATTGTTCCCTCCTTCTTCACATGATTCCCTGTCCCCTTGATGCATAATTTACTTAATAAAACATGTTATTCCTAAAATAGTCAAATTATTTAGCTGTTTGGATGAGAAACCTCTCTCTCCCTCTTTGGCACGTGGAGCAAGCAGGTTGCGTTAGTCAATGCAAATAACTTCCAGTGAAAATTTGTTTATATCATTCCATTGTAAATAAAATATGTTCCTAGATCCTAGTGGTATACTAAGCATATTGATTTTCTTGCATGTTAAAAATTACATTGGGGGGGGGGGTGTTTTGTTTTGTTTATATGAAGCCTTCAATGATTTGCCCATGGATACTAAGACAAGCAGATATATTAAAAATCAAAACAGTAATGATTATTGAAGGAAATAAAATAGTATGACTCATTATTTATTTAAGAGTTAATGATTATGTCACCTAATATAAACAATTAAATACTAGCAAAATTTTCGCCCCATTAACATTTTTCTAAAATTAACCATGTGGACATGCAGTGCGTATTAACATCCATAAACAAAGAAAGTATTGAGTGCTTTATTTAGATATCAAAGGTAAAGTCATCTAAACCATTATACAAAATGAAAGTGAATCCTTTCTTTTAAAAATTGCACATGATTTTGTATATCTCCAGTTCTCCACAATTAAATAAAATTACTTTAAAAAGGTAAAAAAAATTAATGATGAAAATGTGCACATAATCTTGTCATGTGCAATTTACGAGTGAGATGGTCCATTTTCATATAAATACATTACACAATGGGTAGGGCATTGAATGACCGAAAAAATGAGTTGTGCATTCCTACTGCAAAGAAACCAATGCCACCCTGTTGTCCTATCACGAAACTTCACTCCTCAATTTAAATAAACAGGCTTTCATGTCCAAAAAATTATTTTATCGCAATATAATTACTAGGTAACACAGTGGGGACAAAAACAAATGTTGGCTTAAATGTCTTACAGAATAAATACTCTATGTTACTTAATTTATTTATTTTTGATAATTTTTACAACTAAATTCATCGAATTTTGTTATCATTTAATGTTTTATATAATTGTAATAAACTTTTCATTAGTCAAATTATTAAAAGAATCAACTTATAAGGGATTTAGAAATTTACAGACCATTTGAATTTAAAATGCACATCTCTATAAATATTATATTAAAAAATATTAATTTATCGCATTAGATCATATAATCTATTAATATGTCATATTATATCGTGAAATAATAATAAAATTTAATGAATTTAGTTATAAAAATTATCAAAAATAGATAAATGAAGTAATATGAGTTATTTACCGTGAGTATTTGAGGGGAAAAAATAGCTAAAGGATACGAAAATATTATATATCAGTTGTTACATATTTCGAGTGAAACTTCAGCTGCCCACAATGTCAATGGAGATTGCGAGTAATCAATCCCTCAAATATAGCATAGAGGTCCTTATTGTCAGGCCCAAAAATTTCGTCTGCTTTCTGTAGTGTCTCCTGCAAATTTTACACAGAGAGTTGTCAATTAACTGAGAGAGGTAAAAAGAAAAGGGGGTAGGATCAGGAGAAGCATGAGACGGAAACAAGCAAGGAGGGATAACCTCTTT
The DNA here is from genome assembly GCA_003254905.1 of Nissolia schottii. NCBI lineage: Eukaryota > Viridiplantae > Streptophyta > Magnoliopsida > Fabales > Fabaceae > Nissolia > Nissolia schottii. The sequence continues at coordinate 1,713,638 of QANU01011901.1, forward strand.
TGTTTGTTTATGGGAGTTCAGTTCCTTAACATTTGCCAAAAATGCTCCAAACTGTTCGTACGACAACCGGTTCCTAATAATAACAGAATATAGATCAAATGGAAGACCCAAAACATAACAGGCAGAAGTTAACATTGTGCTACCAGATTGAAGTGTCGTTAAAAGATGACACAACGCATGCGAGATGTGTTTACATGCTCAAAGTAAATCTACTGTTGCTCCCATTCTGTAGAGCTTCAAGTTTTTTAAACTTGGTTTCATAATTTTCAAAAAGCTCAAATACAAGGGCCCTCACCTGACTTGACGAAAGAACTCTTTTCCATCCAACCGTGTTCGTCCTATGAAGAAGAAAAAAAAAAAACGATACAGAAACTGGTGAATCTTTTAATTATCTCTTTCTTCACATCCATGCAAGATCCAAGAACGTAATCCATTACAGAGTGACTTAATGAAAACATTCCTGGACAAAACTCACCCGTTTGTGATCCAGTGCCTATATCAGAGCTCGATATTGAACCATGAATTGAGGACATCGAGGAAAACACTGAGGACCTATCATCATACATGCCTCTTGAAGTTGAAAAGGAAATTGAATGTCGCCTCGGTGACGCAGGTTTAGATGTTCTTGTTGGGGATACTGATGCAGAGAAGGTAGGAGGGGAACCAGGTGGAGTAATCCGAGGGGTGTTAGATTGGGATGCCAAGAGGAGACTTTGTGGTACTCGAGCTCTAATGGCTTAAATGTTGGAAATAGAAAATAAATGCAAGAAATGTCAGGAGGGTACAAATTCAAAACCATAGTTGCTCATTTTCTCAGCAATATATATATATATATATATATATATAACCACATGGTTATATAAATATAACCACATACCATCATAGATGCAAAAATGAAATGTATGTCTACCAATTCCCTCATAGATGATAACCACATACCATCAGATTCATGACCCTCAGCAAAAGAATTTCCGATATCAGAAGTATAGTTTTGCGTTGAAGATCTAGATAGCGGCAGGGAAGCTTCGTCATCTGCAGTAAAACGAGAACTTGTCAAAACCCGAAATGAGAAAAATTACAGCTGAGCGACCTCAATCTTATTGAAGAGCAGGAAGGGGAAAAGATTACTAAGAGGAGAAAGGTTTCCCTCCATTTAAGTCCTTTCCCCTCTTGCTTTCTCCCAAACAGAACTTAAATTGTTTATAATCAGTCCTTTCCATCGAATTCAAGCAGCAAACGGTGGATGAAGATTCAAGCAGTATTTATTTATTTTGTAAGACAGAATGCAATTTACAGATGAGGCACCAACTATGAGCAGAAATTGCAGTGTTGTAAGAAAGTACCTCTAAACTGTGAAGTGGAAGTCAAACTTGATTGACTCTGTATTTTAGCAACAATGTCTGGAGCTCCACCCTGTGTCAAACACCAGCAATTAGCAAAGTAAAAAGGCCAAAAGTTGCATAAACAATTAGCAATATTAGCTAGCATCATCCCTCACTCTCAGGCCAATTCATACATGATAGTAAGTATATATTTCATCAAGATATGAATGAACCATAAAATAAGTCAAATTATTCCATGATAATCAAATCAAAGAGCAGAGTAGTAACTTACAGAATTATCCTCATCCTCTTGAAGTGATTGCATAAGTGTCCTTCTGAAACCCTCCAACTGCATGCATTTACACCATTCCATCTAAAACCTTAGCAATTACATCACACTCTACTCTGCCAATTTCTTAATTGCAATGTCATCACAACAAAGTTTCTGACCTTGGAAACATCCCGAGTGAGCTTTCTGACGGCATTGGAAAGCGAAGCATTCTCCTTCAGCAAGCTCTCCTGAAATTAATTATTAAAAAAAAAAAAAAGACCGTCAAAGATGGTTCGGGCGAATTGAACCGGGTTCGAGTAGGGGGGTGGCTGGACCTTGTCTTGGTCGGCTCGGACCAGCTTATCGGCGGTTTGGGAGAGGGAGGCGTCGAGGGAATCCAGATGAGATTGGAGGTCGGCGATGAGCTTATCCTTATCGGCGATCTTGGCGCGTAGATCCAACGACTCTGATTCGAGGGCGTTGACACGCGTCGATAGGGCAATGGATGTGATCTTGCGTGCCACGTCCAGCTGCTCGAAAGGATCCGACGGCAGCACCTGCACCACCTCCTCGGGAAGATCGTACTTCTTCGAGCTTCCCGATTCCGCCGCCATCGTCTTCTGTTTAATGTCTCCGCACTTTCTTTTTTTCCCTCTTTCTATTTTTTAAATATTATTATATGCTCTAATGTCTTTTTTTTAAGGAATAAATATATATACTTTCCGTTTTGGTTTATTAGTCAGTGTCTTTTATTGCGTCTTTGGATTTCTGCGATGATTTAGTGGTGTCAAAGTGGACAAAGGAGCGAAGGAGGCAGAAGGTTTGGATCATCACATGGATAGAGAAGTGTCCTAGAGAGAATTTTCTTCCAAAATTAAAATAATAATAAAAAAAGTTTAGTTTAGTTTAGTTTAGTTTAATTTAATTTGATGCCAAAATATATGTGGTTTGTTTGAATTTCATAAAGGATAGAACAAACTCACTTTTTTACTTTTATATTTTATTCCTTTTTTTGGTGCTCAAGTATTTTGTTTTTCAGTACTCCTTTTTTTCTCTGTTTTTCCTACATTTTCTTTCGTCCATGCGGTATGCTTCATAAAATTACTAATTTGGCCATTGCAAGACATGGGTTTATTTTAGGACGATGCACTTCTTTACTTGGGGTGGACTAAGTACCAAGGGCCCAATCTGTTAGGTGCTGTCATGGACAGGAAGGTGACCCCAAAACAAATGGGCTGGTATATTCGGCTCCCTTACCCAAAAAGGAATTTAAAATTAAAAAAAAAAAAAAGTGAGCCTGAGATATGTTATTAATGTTACAATTATTTGTCCATGCTAATAATGATTAATGAATTAATGGTAAATACGGAAATGTACTTCTGCGGGGGTGTAGTGAGATTTGCGTCGTCCACCGTCCACCGAGAGTAAAGATGGGAAAAGAAGACGATTACGCCACACATTCAGAAAGATGTAATTAGGGTTTTTTAATAAAAATATATGATGGGGATTGGATTGCAATGAAAATGCTTGACTAAATCAGAGCACAAGGAGATAAATATATGCTTGATCCATTCGCACACGGAACCGATACCCATAGAAGTGAGGAGAAATGTCCATTTCAACCCTTCTTTTTCTTTAGTATTATTGAACGGATTCCTTTAGTTCATCACTTGATAAAAGTAAGATTGCCTTTGATTTTTATAGATTATTGTATGCGATTAACGAATAAATGCGTTAGTGGAGTATGATCATAAGTTTGATAAGAACAAGTAGGTGGCCAGGAAACACGCAACTTGATATGCTATTGAGAAACAAGATACGAAATAATAATATCCAAGGTTCATTATTTGCAAGAACAATGCCATGTGAAATACAAAAAGTATTGCGTATATTTATCACATAGGTTCATAGCATACACATGAACGATTATATTTGGTATATACACAATTAATGCTTCCAATAATTAGGCTTCGCTTTGTGATTACGTTAATTAATCATATACAACGTCTGGCACGGGACCAAGCAGCTCGCAACTTTCCGACGCTCTTTTGATGAGAAGAACAAGTCAACGTGCTCCCTAACTTGCTTTGCTAAGCTAGCGCTGCTTATCCTTATTGCAACTGACGTTATATAAAAGATTAAATTTCCTAATTATAAGCTCATATATATGTTTAAATGGTAATCTTAAATTAGGAACCAACAGAAAGCGGATTTACATAAAAAATGAAATAAAATAAAATATGTTGGAATGTTATTTTTTTTATTAAGAACAAATTAACTGTTTTTCTGTTTGATAAATATTTTACCAAGTTTAAACGGTTAATAACTGATGTAATTAACACAGTGTGTCATTTGCCCGGGTGTCATTTTCCTAATTTCCTTCATTCTACTAGGCCAAAGTAGCTTTCTTTTTTGGTAGAAGGCACCATTTACATGTTTTTACTTTTAGCAAATAAACCGGTGGGAAGAAAAGGGGAAAAAAGGAAAATTATTAGCATTATTACTTGGCAACGTCACAAAGGCCCCACACAAAAATAATAATTGGGCGAAAGAGGACAACTAACCAGACATCGTTACCTTAGCTAATCCCGTGCCACCTCCCGAACCAAAAAAGGCAAATAAACGACGTGGTTCGAAACTATAAAAATCAGAGGGTCCGAAGCAAGAAATAACAGTCACCGTTACGCCAAAAAAGGCTCGGGAGGGGCCCACCTCACCACCCCCGAAAGACCTAGTCTGGTCAGCGAACACCTGTCCATTGATCAGTCAGTCAGAAGAGGTGGCTCTCTCTCTCCTCATTCTGTCACCATTTTCTCTCTGTTCCGTTTCTATTTCTGCACTGTCTATCGTGACGCGTCATCCTCCTAAGGACGGTGCAAACCCTACCCACCATGGGCCCCACTTTTGTCTCCTTCATCTTCTTCTCTATATATCAACCCTCATTTCCTTCCCATTCCCCAAACCTAGCTTCAACCTCAGATTCTATATCATATCTAATCTTGTGAGGGGAAATAACTTCAACAAGAAGAACAACAACGACGACGAAGATTAACAGATTAATTTCAAGCTTTCGTATATATTAAACACCTTTTCTCTAGTTTTGAATTTTTCCACGAATTTTCTTTTTGGTGGTTTTTGATTTTGGAGGGTTTAACAACGCACTCACCATGGCCACGGAGATTTTGCGGCCTCAGGACTGTTTGAGTAGGAATCCTCCGGCGTCGATTTCCCGGCGGAGAAGTTACGGGAACAGCCACTGTAATTCTTATCACAGCAATCATCATGCCTCCAGCTCGAGATCTTCGCGGAAGCCCGTTGCACGCCCGTATCAGAGGAACCGGGTTGCCGTTGGCGGTTCGAGCCAGCCGGCGGTGGCGGAGGCAGCTCCGGTGTTGAAGAGAACGAGCGTAGATGATTCTAGGATTGCGAGGAGCAGCGGTTACGCGATGGAGAAGGTGACGATTCTCCGGAGGGGGCAGTCGCTGGATCCACCGTCATTTTCGGCCCTGAGGAGCGACGTGTACGCCGGATCGGCGTTCGCGGTGTCTCCGTCGCCGAGCGCCCTCCCTCTCCCTTCTTTTTCGACGAAGAAGCAGGCCTCGCCGGCTGCGGCGGTCGACGACTCCGCGACGCGAGATCTGAGGCGTCTCCTCCGTCTCGAATGACACTTACGCGGGTTGTAGTTCCGGGTTTCGAATCGGGCATCGACCCTGTCATCTCTCCTCATCAATTTCTGGAATCTTCTTCTACTTCTCTTGTCTCCGTTACCGTCACCGTCACCGTTAAGCCAATCCCAGTTTCAAGTCCTGACCCCACCGTGATTTTTTTTAAACGGAAGGATAGGTCTGAAAATTGGGGAAAATGTTTTAAAAAAAAGGTATGGGTTGGAGTACTGTAGTGTGATTGGGCCGTGTGATATGTAAGATCTTGTGAGTTTGCTTACTGCTGAAGGGTTAAAAATAAGAATTAGGTTCTAATCTCAGTTTAGAAAGGTAAAAATGATTTTTAAAAAAATGGAAGAGGCGAAGCAAAGGGAAGGAGGAAATGCGGGGTTGTCTTGTAAAAATCCGGAATTTATTGTGTTTGATGTATGTTGGATGATATGAGCTGTGAAGTAAATGGTTTCTGCTCTGGTGGTGATATTTTGAGCTCCTTGTACCCTTTTTGTGAATTAAAATGGTTTAATTTTGGGAGATTTGATCAGATTTTCTTAAAATCTTCTTCAGCTTGTTCCACTATTCATACCTAGATAGCCACACATATTTATTATTCTGAGCCATACAATTTTTATTTTATTTATATTTTGGGTGTGAGAAACACTACCCAACGACTCAGCATGCCTGACTTTCATGGCAAAATTCTTTTTGTCATCTCAAACAGTAACAAATAATTTTTTGGTGTGGGAAGAAATACTATCATTCTTTTGTAATACTAATCTAATAACTGACACTGCCTTATTCAAAACTTTTACTAAGTAATATACATAATTTTACTAAAATATTTTTCAAATACTATATACAATGTCAGTTTAAAGGTTATTTGATAATTTAGATTACTAAATAAATTGATATAAATTGTCCCGATAATAAAAAGTTACATTACCAATATTTGAGATAAATTATTTCATGCCAAAAGGAAGGAACCATGCTTTTCAATTGGGTACTAGAAAATATAGAAATTCTTATATAAACATTTCAACACTTGTAATATAACATATTTGGGTATAAACATAGTAGGAGTATGTTTATCACCTTTATTACGTGTTCTATGATGGATTTTGAGTTTACTTTTATTGTGCGTCTCTAATAAAAAAAAATTATATGCTATTGGAGAATGTTTCATGCATATTCTAATAACATTCATTATCTATCAATAATTTCTTAGTTTTAGTATATTTTTTAAGTATTATAAATTGAAATTAATGACAGATAATATCTATGAAGTACACATACAATAATTTTTCTCTAATAATAATGTGTTATACTTGAGTCCACAAGCACGTCTCCTGCGCCTGACATGTCTGGTCCCGTGCAAGCTTTGAAATGGGCTCGTGCAAGCTTTGAAATGGGGCTTCATACCCAGTTTGTGTTTCTATTGGGCCTTCAGGTCTCGTTAGTAAAAAAAAAACAGGTAAGAAGAAAGCATTTGAAATGCAAAAGTTTAAAATAGCTTTTAACTCACAAACAGGTTCATACTGTGCAAGATGGACCTTTTCAACCCAATCCAATTTAAACTCACACACTCTCTCTCTCCGTCTCTCCCTCTCTCTACACACGCGCGAGCGCACCCATGCCCGCATGCGCGCGCACAGATACACACAGAGAGACACACAAACAGCGAGATAATGTTGATTCAATTATCATTTATGAGAGCTTAATAGAATATATGTTTTATATATTAAAATTTTATTAAATGGTAAAAGATAGATGGAATGACACAATGCATCCACACTAATTGATTATAAGCAACATTTATCTTTTATAAATTAGGTTGGATTGAAACTCATAATTTTATGAGTTGAGTTAACCCGACAAACACCCATAACTAAAAGAATCGGTACTCTAAACACAGTAAACGAACTTCATGTTCTTAAACTTTTGCACATCAATTTTATAAGACAGTAAGGGTTTTATTATTTTCACAATACTTTTTGATAAATAAAGAGAGTATGTGAATGTTGTTTAACTATCAATTTGATCCTAAAAAGATATATATATGTATATATATATATATATATATATATAATGTTTTAAACATGAAGAAATTTTTGTATACTCTTAAAATCTATTTAACGTATGCTCTAAAAATATTATTAACCACTTATTTTAATTTATAACACTTAAAATATATATAAAAATCAAATAATGAGTAATTGATAATATTCTTAAAATACCCAATAATTTCTCTTAACTGAGGCACTCCTCCAGAGACTTGTGGCGTCGAATTAGTTAAGTAACCTCAAGTTTGTCCTCTCACACGTAAAAGTAACCTGATGTATCTAGTTTTGTAATTTGGTTTGCTTTCATGATGAAAACTTTCTTTCATATGAAACTTAACATTTATGGCGTGTTTGGTTGGGAATAAAATTCAATTAAAAGTTTTATAGATTGAATTTATGAGTCGTGAAATTTTCACCTTATTTAGATTAGGCTAAGAGATAATGCTAATCACTTGTCTCCTTGTGGTCATCAAGGGGTTGGCATAGGGTGATGCCATGAGACATGCCCCAAGTATGTTTACAAAGAGACAAGAAGGGGAACTATGAGGGTTATGGTTTGGAGGGCTTTGGGCTTTGCCCCACATCCCAAAAATACCATGGGATCCTCTCCAAGGCCTTTTTGGCCAGCTAGGGAGCTTAGAGAGCAAGCCAAAAACGTGCCCTACCAGCAAGCTTACAAATGACAACAGCAAAACAACCTTCAGACAGGTAGCAAAACAACCTTCAGACAGGTACCAGGGCTTACCTGACCTGCCCTGGCGACCTGCCAACAAAAGCAGCACCTTCCACCAACCTTGCACACTTTAGGGACCTTTCTACCATGGTCTAGGATAAAGGGACAAAAGGAGGTTTTGTCCATACTAGGTTTTTTAGTGAAAGAGACTTGCATGGGGATGGAGTGATGGTGACAAGTGAGGAGGGGCAAAAAAGAGCCCCGCAGAGTGCAGTCCTTGAAAAGGACATATCATAGGAATCCAAGGCATGAAAAGAGAGGGGGAAAAACCAAATAAGAGGACAGATTTTTGGAGAGCAAAACACAGAGAGATAACCTAGAAAACACACACACATACACATATATCAGAAACCAGCAAGAAACTGTTGAAAGCTTTTTGCACTCTCGTCGTTTAATATATCCTTCTTTACAGCTTTCAGATTCTCAAAGGATCCAATTGCAGTATAGTTAGATATAGTCGTATCCACAGGGAGTTGCAAAAATACCGTTCTTGAGTTTGTTAATTAAACAATAAAGTGAAGGATTGGTGATTTAATTGATATTTAAATAACTAAATAAAGAACATAAAAGATAAATAGGCAACAAATCAGAGGTAGATCAGGAAGCTTGTTGGGAATTGAATCCTACTATAGTTTCATGTATCCATTTACTTAATACATCAGAATTATCATTTCTTTGATTCTTCACCACTAGTTCTTAACTTATTCATCTCTTTCGAGCATGAAAAGATCATTAGGTTTCCTTTATTATGTTGTCAATTTCTTGTACAAACTTAACAAAGTAGACCAACGTTAATCCAGATGTTAAAAACAACTAATAACCCTAACTCTATCTCTAGCAATTAGGTTTACCAGATGAATTGATTTAGTTCTAACTTATGATGCCGTTACGCGCAATCATGCAGTTTGAAATTATGCTTTAGGTAGCTAAGCTAAAACAATCATTAAGCGTAAAATCGATTCAAGCAAATCATAGAAAGTGATAAATTTATAATGCAAAAGTTACATGGATACAATCATGCTATAATAATCATCAAAATCCCAACAACAAGAGGATTTAAAAATCCATCTTACAAGAGATACTCTCAGAGGCAAGGTGATGGACGCTTACCATGACACGTTCTCACGTTATCATGACAACGGCCGCTGTGCTTCCTTGATCACTCTTGGCTCCTTTACTAGCCTCCTCTTTGTTGCTAAACTAAACTAAGATTTGAAGTACAAACAAAATGAGAGAAGAATGAGTTCTGAAGTATGGAATGGATGCCTTAAGTGTGAGCCTCGGCGTCCTATTTATAGGCCAAAATCCACCAAGTCCGCTCAGCGGCTTGGGTACATCGCTGAGCGGCGTCGCTTTCTTCGGCGCCACAGTTTATCCTTTGCGCGGCGGCTCTGCTCTGACGTCATTTTGTCAGAACCGATAAGCGGCCTGTTCGGTTCGCTGAGCGGTTTAGGTCAAGTGGCAGGGTGGCTGTAGGTGTAGCAGGGCGGCTGCAGGTCTGATATGACAGTTGCAGGTTTTTGCAGGGCGGCGACAACTGATGGCGGTGTTCTCGGCTGGCACAATAAATGTGGCGGCTGCAAGTGGCTCATCGCTCAGCGGGTAGTTGAAAGTGCTGAGCGAATCAATGTATACCGCTGAGCGAGGCATTGGTTCCGCTGAGCGGATTACCTCTTGCAGACTTTTGTCTTTTTGGTTCTTCTGCCCCCTTTGCTTTCAACTTTATTTATTTCCTTAATTTTGTCCTTTTGATATGCTTGCATCCATCGTTAGAATATATTTATAAATCCTACAAAAGTGGGGATTTTAGTCAGATAATTCTTTAAAACCTTAGCAGACAGGCGTCATTTTACTGGTTGAATTTGCGTAAATATGACACTTAACAGAAACATACCAGAACGAAGAAGCCCAGACCGGAGGGCGTATTTGAAATCAACCTGAAATTGCTTGCTCTCAACTCCATAGCTGAACCACCCACACTAGGGCTTGGATTGGGAGGCAGGGTTGTTCACTCCTCACCATCCAACCCTCATATTCCTCATTTTCTTCCTTTTCCTTTCATCTATTTTTCCTCCATTTTCCTTCTTCCATTCCTCAAGTTTCAAAGCAAGTCTACGAACCCATAATCTCATCCTCATTCATTATCATTTTTATGTTTTAAACTTGTTTATCAAAACGGTTTAAATCATCCCCAGTGGAGTCGCCAATGATTTAAACCGTTTTGATAAACAAGTTTAAAACATAAAAATGATAATGAATGAGGATGAGATTATGGATTCGTAGACTTGTAGTGAGTATTTTCACTTATATACATCTTACTTAGTTCATCCCCAACTAATGTAAAACTTTTTAAACACTCACACTTGAATTCTAAGATATAGTTAAATCAAACTTCAACGTTTTTTTTTCAAATAAATAAAAAATAATCTCAACGACCACGTTAAAAATAAAATGTGCTGGCTGGCTGCTGCTTGGTCAAGTGCATTTTGTTGTAGAGGTGTTTCCACATTCTAATATTTTAAGAAGGCAATTCCAAGTCAAGAAATGCTGAATCGGTTGCTTGGGGGTCTCATTTGACTTCTTCAGAGGTTACTATTCCTTGTTGTTTCCTCTTTAGAGATCATCATTGCTGTATCGAAAATGACCACACTTCTGTGTTGTGTATGGAATATTCTTCACTTGAAGACAAGCATAGTTCAGACTTCAAAATTTATAATTTGTCATTTTGTAATTATGCACAAAATTACAATGAAAAATTATAATTAACCCTATTGTTTTATGCTGTAAAGTTGCCATGTCATGGTCAATCGGAGTTGGCCTTTTACCTTATGTTTTGCTATAGTGTTGGGATGATCATTAACCTTTTTACTTTTTTTAAAAAATTAATTATCCTTTATTATATTGAGGTGAATCTTCCTTTTAACTTTTTTTTTTTTTTTCCTTTTGAAGTTTTCGGGTTGGTTGACTTGAGTCTAAGATTATAACAGAACTTATGCAGCAAAGTTGCACCAGAACGCCAAGTTGCAGAAGAAAAAACTCATTTCATTCATGAGGCAAATGTCATCTTATATACAATTCAGTTGCTTGTAGTAGAAGCAATATGTTATGTGAGATTTCATGATAAATCAGAGTTGATAAGCTGGGGAAAAATCAATAGGCAGAAATTAAACATGAATAATAATGGTATATTATTGAAGGTTGTACATGTTGATTACAATTAGGTGTCAATATATAGGCCAATAAAAGAATCATAGCTTAAATGATAGAATCAAATTAAATCAACCTAAATTTGTTACGAATAAGTCAAAATCAATCATGATATACTAAATATACTAATTTATTTCTAACATGTTATAATTAACTTTCTTAACTCCTTTAACTGATTTCTAACTAACATATAACTGACTTGTGGTTAAGTTAAAAGTGTTATACACTATTAAATAAGATCACTAGATTGTCAGTGGACTTCGCTAAATCGTCCACCCACACCAAAATGAATCATTTGATAACTCTCAGAATATTGTAAAATATGTGTATTATAATTTACACGTGATGAACCACTGTTTTTTCCATGAAAAAAACAAAGAATTTAACTAGTTCTTAAACGATTAAACATTTTGACTTCATATTTTATTTGTCTTGAACTTTCTACATCTCCGTATGTTATTTAAAAATAAATAAATTACCTCACTATTTTATTCCTTCTTAAATATGAGATCTAAGAATTAAAATACCTTAAATACGTTTTTATAATTAACGAACATACTCATACTGATAATTAATACATAAAAAGTTGGCTAACATAATGTAGTTTATTATACTACAAAAGTTATATTAATTTTTATTATTCATTTTTATGACAAACTCGAAACTAATGATTAAGGAACCTTGCTTAACCTCACATTGATAAGTATACTAAAAATATGCTTATAATATATTTTGTAAAATAACAGAAATAAATCTGAAAATGAGTCTCCTACGTCAATCACAAAAGGTTACTTCGAATAATTATCAAAAGCATGTCTGGTAAATGGGCAACTCTTGGCAGTGAGCTGTAATTCGAACTGCATTCCGTGAAAGCTAGTCGGGAAAACAAAAACAGCTAGCAACATCTACCATCCAATTTAGGTATATATACATTTTTACGTAGCAGAAATAAAATCATGCGTCACTACTTGAATGCATATACGTACGGTTCGCTAATCTAATTTGTCTAAAGGTTTTTTGAAATGCCATGGACTTTTTATGAAAGATGCTAGCTAGTTGATCTATGCTTCCACTCAAAAACTATTCAAAACTGGCAACCAGTGAGAAATCTCATGGTTCTGCAACTGAGATAAGGCAGCAGCTGTGGTTGGAGGAGATGAAGCAGTTGCAGAGAGGAAAAGAGAATAGAGAGAGAGTGAAAGTTAGAGAATGATGTGAATATTCTTGTTAGTTCTAAATGAAGAGAATTACAGAATATATATACAGGAATCAGTAACTTGCACAGCAAGTCAGAAATCTAACTAACTCTAGGAAGGCTAACCAACTAACCTACTTGTTAGTTATAACAATTAGCAGATTGCTTGGTAGTCAAGCAACTGTTTGATCTTCTATTTAATTATCAATGGTACATGTTCTACAACCAGTGATTTTGATCAGGGTACATACAGTTATTTTCAATACTTGGAATAAAGTATGTGAGGTTGCCTCGCTATTATTGTATATAATAAATAGTTGCTGAGTTTAAATATATTCCTGACCACGTATAAATATATATATCCTAAACCCTAAATAGTAAGTTGTTCTGAGATGGAACATATCTGGTGTGATTGACCATAAAAAAATATATATAGCTCAATGGGTGGGACTTATAACCTGGACGAATATTAAATTTCCTAAATGATGAAAACAAACAGTTGAATGTAGTGCGTTGTTTGCTGGGACGCATATGAAGTTTTCCTATATGATGAACACAAGACAGAATTGCTGATTGGTCGTGAATTTTTAAGATTATCATCATAAAAGGCGTTTGAAGTTTCAATAGAAGAACAGCATGGGATAAATTAAGGCTTTTTTAATTAACCAGCTAGCTAGCCCTTGAAGACTATAATTGGCATGACCTAACGTTAAAAAAAAAATTCACGGCTGCGCAAATAAAATATCTTAGCATACTGTTAATTAGTCTGTTAGAAATGAAGTATTCATTTAGTTGAATTGGTCCAATGAACTCGGAAATTTAAACCTAATTTAATTAATGGAATTGGTTTAGTAATTGATTCATTGTACATGCCAAAATAAGTGGATCTGTTGAAGAAATTAAAAGAGGGGTGGTAATGAGGTTGTGTATGCTGTGCAGCTTGTGATTGTTACAAGTGTAATTAAGAAAATAGTTTCAAAATACAAAGTTTTACCAAATCAAACCTATTATAATTAGTCATAATTGTTTAGTTCCAGTTTGCTGATTTTTCTTTCAAACCAATCCAGTCCAATTTAATTTAATTAATTCAGATTTTTATCAAACCCAAGTCATAGTTAGAAATCCAATCACAAGTAAAGCGAATTTGTTTCTAATTTTTTTAGTTGACAAGTTGCATTGTGCTTTAATGTGTAGATTAATAGAGGAAAAAGGTTAAATTATTATTTTTTTAATTCTTATAATTTGATTTAGATTAATTCTTATAAGTTGAGAATCCCTATAATTGGATGGTTTTCTCAATACCCTTTTCCTTTTTTCCTTTTATGTTTATTAAGTTACTTAAAATATTAATAAGACTTGAGGTCTTCAAGAAGGAAACCCAATCTCTAATGTGTGTTTGTTATTACTACGTACGAAGAGTTCTTTTTTTTCTTGTAAGACTTTTCTTTCGTAATCCTTTTTTTTTTTATGATTCGTTCAATGTGCGCATAGCGTGTGTGTAAATTGGTATATAATAAAAGGGGGGAAATGTTTCCTGCGTATGACCAAGTTAGAGATCAATTTGAATGATGTGAAAATGATTACTAGTAGGTTAATATTCTATAAATTATTAACAAATATAGTAAAATTTAGGTTGACATGAAAAGTGACCTAGGCTTCTTACATGAGAAATGACATGTGTATTCATTTATCATGGCATATTATGTTAACTTATATCATATTTATTATTAGATGAGATTTTAATATGATGTATATATGTTTTATTGATATTTCATTCAATAATTAGAATGCGAGTTGACACGTTGTCATATACTAATGAGTCTAAGTAACACTATTCTTTCAACAAATGGCTTTTTTGATCTCTTAGGATGTTCATTGTTGTGAGTAATGCTTTTGCGTAAAGTAGATACATTTAAAGATGTAGATGTTGACTAGAAAAATTCTTAGTTGCTCTTTGAGTAAGAAAAAGTTATTGTTCTCATCCATTCAATATGACATCTCAATGAATGTTAGTGATTTATGAAACAAGAATGACTCACATTTATGAATGTGTCATACAATTGATAGATGAAAACAAAAACTTAATCTTACTAAAAAAACCAACTAAAAACTTCTCAGTTGATCCCTTAATACTTAGTTAAAGAAAGCTAAGATCCTTATTACCTCACCTCTTGAACACAATTTCTAGCAAGTGCCTAAACTATAGCAATTCAAATAGAATTCAATTATACTATATCTCATAGGATAAATATCTCATACTACTTAATTTATCTATTCTTGATAATTTTAATAATTAAATTTATCAAATTTTATTATCATTTCATGTTCTATATGATCGTAATAAATTTTTTATTAGTCAAATTATTGAAAGCGGCAAATTATAAGAGGTATAGACTTTAGAGACCAACAGAGTATTTAAAAGCTTGCGATGCACCTTTCTACAAATATTGTATTGAAAAATATTAATTTATCGCATTAGGTCATATAATTTATTAATATGACATATTAGATCATAAAATGATAATAAAATTTAATTATAAAAATTATTAAAAAAAATTAATAAATGAAGTAGTTTATTAGTAAAATATTGGAGCACCTACCATTAATTAAATCCGTACTTTCGTAGAAGCAACTAACTCGATATCCCGACATCCATAGTATCTTTGTGCATCTATAAAATGAGAATCAAGAATCCAAGATATGGGTGTGCTTGTGTCATTAACCTTCACGTGTAGCTAATCTCTCTCTCTCTCTCTCTAACATTCTCCCAATAAAGACAGAAAGGAAACCAAACCCTATGGAAATGCAAACACTACCCAAAGAAAACCAAGTGGTGAACATCGCCGACACTCCACCACCGACGACCACCGCCCCCAAACGACGCAATAACAACAACATTAATATTAACATGAATAAATCCAGTAGCACCACAGGGATGGCATATTCAGCATTAGGGAGCCTCATAAAGCTTCTCCCAACGGGTACAGTCTTCGTGTTCCAATTCGCGAGCCCAATCGTCACAAATAGCGGCGAATGCAACGACACCAACAAGATCCTAACCGCTGCGCTCCTTGTCGTTTGCGCCTTCTGCTGCGCCTTTGCTTCCTTCACGGACAGTTACGCGGACCCCACCGACGACAACGTCCGCCACTACGGCGTCGTAACCGCCAAGGGGCTGTGGCCCTCTCCCGATCATGGTGCCGCCGTTGACTTGTCCGGTTACAGGCTCAGGATTGGGGACTTCGTGCATGCGGCTTTGTCCTTGGTTGTGTTTGCGGTTCTGGGGCTTCTCGATAGTAATACGGTGCACTGCTTCTACCCTGGTTTCGAGTCTACTCAGAAGCGGCTGCTGCAGCTGTTGCCGCCGCTGATTGGGGCGGTTGCCGCCGGGGTGTTCGTGGTGTTCCCTAATAACCGCCATGGGATTGGGTACCCTAGACCCACCGATTCTAAGGACACCTCGCCGAAACCCGGTGGTGGAACTGTTTAATACATATAAAAAAAAATATTATTTATACTTATTTATAACAATATTAATTTGTCCTTTAATCATTGGTGGAAAGAAAAGACGGCGAGCTGCTTTCATCCTATGGTTTGGGGGATACCTCAAATATATTTTTGAAAAAATTAAATGTCTCATAAATGGGGGAATATCCTTCTTAGTACGTACTGTTTAACTAATTTCGGAACAAAAATGCTACATGTACACCCAATTTTATACACTCATACATACACCATTAATAATGCACAAACTTTATGAGTGCACAAACATTACAAACTTATAGATAATATTCTCAATTATACTTAATTAAGTGCACAAACATTACATGCATTAACACACAAACTTTATGTATAAGTATAGGATGTATGTATGGTATATATTTTTTTGTGTACGTGTAGCAGGACTCATTTCGGAAACATCTCTTTTGTTTGTAAGTGAAAGAATTATCTTTTGCTCTTTAGTATGGAACTTATAACTATAGGTTATTGTCTTTATGGTGTGTTTTAACAAATTTTTTTAAGATTGATATAATTTTAGTTTAAATATATTATAAGTCGGCAAGTAAAAGTCAAATATAATTATTTTAAGTTATTTGAACTAAAAAAAGACGTCATTTGAATTATTAGTTTTTGACTTGTGTGTTTTAACCTTTGATCTTGTAATTCTTGTTAGTCGTTTGTGCTAGCAATGATCATGTAAAAATGTTCGATATTATGCTTCAGATGTCTTAACCATTTGAGTTTGGTTGGGTCGCCATTTTGGGTGTTACAACTAGAACCATTGGTTGGCCGTGAAGGCCAGTGACTCATGGTCTTCGTGTTTTAGCAGTTGGATCTCAGTGGGCTCTACACTTGATCTCTTATATTGGACGGACAAGAAATATCTTTATGTCTGTCTCATTGCTCCGATTTTCGTGATCTGCTTAACAAAAGTTTTGAGGTTTTTTCATGTCTTTCGTGAAACTAATAGCCGTTGACTTCATGGTGGCCCTCTCTGCCGTTGGTAATGACTTGGTCTTACTCGTTTCTATTTTCCTCCGGTTAGTCATGTCCCATTCGTAGTAAAGATGTGATGGGAGTTGCTTTTATAGTAAAAAAAGGAAATATAATTCAAAGTTTTAAACTAATAAAATCAATACAGTTTTTTGTAACCAAAAGAAGTCAAAGCTCGTTTTTGTTTTTGGACTGACACTAAAATCAAGGCCGAAATTCAATAGATAAAGCTTTGGGCTCCATTCTATGGACAACTTGGCCCACAAGACAAGGTGGCCCCGAAGGTGAAAAATTACTTATCTGCTCTCCATGGACTGGGCTGAAATATAGTTGGGTGGGTCAACCCATTGGACTCAATGCGTTGAGTCCAATGCTTGTACGAACTAGATTGCGAAGCAGGAATCTTTGGGGAGTGATTTATTTATGCATTTGGCTGATTGTCCACGGGAAAATCAACCCCTTCTGCGTAAGGACTTTAGCGATTGTTTTGCTATGAGGCTTTAGTTTGTTGTCTTTATTTTCTGACACAACAAAAAAATAAATTAATTATCTGCCCTTTCCTAATCCAAGGTTTGTTAGAATTTTTCAACGGAACAAGATAGTAATGCAGTCAGAGACAGTCAAACTAAAATCTAAAGGAAAGTAGACAAAGACAAACTATCATTAACATTAGCAAAACAAATGTCAAAGTTACAAGAGTAGTTAGTCCAAGCAAAATGGTTTTAACAACTTCAAATATTGCCGTGTCACTGTTGGCAGTTGCAGCAAACACATCATAATTTACTACACATCTAATGCTGTAGAAACCCTCCCCAGCTAATGGCTTTTCTTTTTTCCAAGGGTTGCGTGTGTCAAGCCATCTATCAAAACTAACAGTCAGTTTTCTCGAATCCACCTTGCATGAGCAAGGTGTTGGTTCTATTCCGCCACAACTGAAGCATTTAAGCCCTCAATCGCAAAGATCATTGTCCCCAATTCATCAGCCATCGACAAATAATGCATCAAGGAGGTTTGAAGATGAATTGCTGTTCTCGCTCTCATCAAAGAAACCATTGGCGACGTGTTCTCTTCTAGCTTTACGCTCTTCAATGACATCTTCTGATTCAGCGCAGTAATTTCGTCGACCCTGCTTTACAGGTCTCTCAGCCACAACAAATTTGTTTCCATCACGAGATCTCTCCGTAAAACCTGCCCAGACTGACCAAAGCAATGGTTCAGAAACCACATTAATTATTTTTTTGATAAAAGAAAAAATCACAGTAATTATGAAATACATCAAAAGCAATAGAAACTAATATCATAATGCATATGATATGAGCTAGATCAAGAAACATCATGCAGTTGGGTAATTTACTTGATTCCTTTGATCAATGTGCGGAAAGTTTAAATCTTTTGCTGCCAGAAGCAACTGTTTAGTGATGAAATGAAACTTCCACAAAAATGGAATAGCACAGTTTTCCAAAAGCTTAACCAAACCAGGTACATACACAACGAGGGCACACAATGTGCACAGAAGCAGTTATTTCATACGGAAGTTATCAAGACTTGCACTATTGTTTAAAGTACAATGCTTCATGCCATGCAAAGGTTATCAAAACCATCGTACGAAAAGTGAATGTTAACCCAAAAAAATAAAGTTGTGTTTTGCTAGGCACACACTTCCGAATATTTTTTAATGTTAAGAACATAGCAAAGCAGTTATACCCTTAATTTCCTTATACAAGAAACTAGAGCGTATGTGACAAAGTTAGAGAGACACAAAGGAAACGTCAAACATCAGATACAAATACATTACATGACTTACCGCAAAAGGCTTGGGATTCAGATGAAATATTGCAATCCTGAAAGCTTTATCATCACACTACATGTTATGTAACTGACTAACACAAGAAATTGCACATGCTAGTAAAGTAGATACGTTTACAGGACCTGAATGCACATTGCACCCTAAACTGCAGTTATTCCAAATTGATGAATAGAATACCTCCAAATTGATGCAGAACAATTGAAGCAGCAACAGTGACATTCAACGAAGCAGTGCCGCCTCCATATTGTGGGATATAAACGAAGAAGTCACATATCTCACATTCCTTAGCAGAAAGCCCAGTACCCTACACAGAAAGTTTTGAAAAAAAATCACAAAGCAGAACTCCACCAAGTGCATGTCACAAATTTCCAATGTGATTCCCATTCTCCATAAAGTTCAAAATCAAAAATAAAAACCTCGTTGCCGAGTAAGAAAGCAGTGCTTTTCTTGAAAGGGTGCTGATTCACGGGCACGGCATCGTCGGTGATCTCCACCCCACAAATATCGCAATCCTTTTCCTACAAATCAATCACTGAACCCATTTCATTCTCTAAGAAGAAAAAAAAAAAATAAAACACAAATTTTTGTTTGTAAGAGCAAATAGGAGAGAGAGAAAGAGAAAGCAGGGAGCTTTTTACCTTGAGGAAGTGACGGGCGTCGTGGAGGGAGTGGAAGTGACGGAAGCGGAGGTGGGAGGAGGAGCCATGGCTGCCGAATGAGTTGAAATCACGACGGCCGACCAGGATCAGCTCCGAAACCCCAAAGGCGGTGGCGCTTCGAGCGAGGGTCCCAACGTTATGCCTTTTCGCAATGTTGTGAACCACCACGTAGCTCTCCAACCCCATTCTCAAGTTATCAACCACAGAGAGTAGCAACAACGACGAGGATTTGATTGATCTTGCAATTGGGGGTTTAGGGTTTTGCGGAGAAAGAGGACTTGGAGAATACAAGGTTGAAAACTGAAAGTAGGGTTTTTCGATTCCTTTTAATTGTTTTTTGTTTAACAAAAGAAAATGTCAATTTGTTTTATTTCATTATTGATTTTAACATTTGGTAAATAAAATAATAAACTAAAATTTTGAGAATTTAATTTTAATGAACTATAAAGGTCAAAAAAAAATTATACAATCTTCTAATCATATATTGACAGATTAATAAAATCGTTTAATCTTTAAAAGATACATTTTCTTTTTTGGTAAAGTACATCAAAGAAAAGAAAGGAAAACTTTTTACGCGAATCACAATTTTAGAAACTGAACTGAAAGTAAAAATGGTTTTCTTATTAATTATATATGTATTGTATAGAAGAATCCCTTTTTCGTTTGTTTAATACTTTAATTTCATCTTCATCAGAAGAAGCTCTTTCCAGAACAACATGATGAATTCATTCAGAGAAAGATGAATATACACGAAAGAATTTTTCAGAGATTTTATTACCGATCCAGAGTAGAAACTTGTACAATAATTTTACATAATCACTCTTGTTGTAATGACAAGTTATACCTATATGACAATACTAATAATGTCTTATAGGCCAAAATACATGCATGAAGAGACATTCTGCAATCAAATGAGAGAAACATTGTTGTAAGAATATCTGTACACAATGTCTTTCCCTCCTTTTCTTCTATTTGGATTTCTTTTTTCTTTCATTTCTATAATTATGTTAGCCTGCTTTATCTGACCTCCTATATAAACATCCATTTCTGATGCACCACAACTATTTACACTTTTAGAGATTCATCATGCCCTAGAAAGCAAGGCAATCGGCCGGCCCTCTCTTACACCAGATGACTTTCTTAAACTGCAACTTGAGCTGCCGCGAGCCTAGCAATCGGAACCCTGCAAAAGAGTCCTCAGATTTTCAGCTTGATGGTTGAAAAATACTAATCTCTCATTTTCAATATGATGTAGAAATGAAAAAGCTGACCTAAAAGGAGAACATGAAACATAGTCAAGACCAATTTGAGCAAAGAATGCAACCGAAGAAGGCTCCCCACCATGCTCTCCACATATTCCAATCTGATAATGCACAGAACATATGTTTCAACATGATATTAGACATAGTACAAATACCTAAGATGTACAATGCCATTTTGTCAGTTCAAAATTTCTATTAGTAAGTTAATTCCTCTGTTTTATAATATACGTTCATTTTTAAATTTAGTACATTCATAAATTAAAGTATCTGATCAATTTAATTGACTAGTTACATTAATTTATGAACGTACCAAATTTGAAATGGATAGATATTATGAAATGGATGAAGTATTCATAGTCCTACCTTTAATTTTGGTCTAGCAGCACGACCCTTTTCAGTGCAAATCTTGATGAGTTGACCTACGCCTTTCTGGTCAAGTACCTGATATTATTATAGACGACAGTTTAAATTCAGCAACCATACTTCATATATCTTCAATGAACAAATAAAATGTTAGGCAACTAACCTCAAATGGATCATTCTGCAGAATGCCAGAGGATAGGTATATAGGAAGAAATTTGCCAACATCATCTCTACTATATCCAAATGTCATTTGGGTAAGATCATTGGTTCCAAATGAAAAGAACTCTGCTTCTTTTGCAATCTACACCAATGAATCATAAAACTTTGTAAGTGTAAATAACCAATAGAGAACAAAATCATCCTTTTTCATCTGTTGTGCTCATGCACTTCTTTACTATACTCTAAACTATGACTATTATATGCTAGAATCTAAATGCAATTCTTCAAGACAAAAGACATAAAAGGAGATATGTTTACCTCATCTGCGACTAGTGCAGCTCTAGGAACTTCAATCATGGTTCCGACCTTATAGCCAAGAGAGGAACCCATCTCAGAGAAAACTGTCTCAGCAACATTCCTTATTAAACTTGTTTGATGCTTTAGTTCCTGCATAATGAGAAGGTAACAGAAGTTTCCTAAGTTTTATGCATAATGATGAATGATACATGTAAACCAAACCAAAGAAGAAGCAATATGGGGAAGAAAAGAAAAGAAGGAAGAAAGGATCATGCCTGAGGTGTACCAGTAAGCGGAACCATGATCTCAGGGAGAACTGTAATACCATGGTTACTCACTGAAACAGCAGCCTGAAACACTGCACGAGCCTGCATCTCAGTCAGTTCTGGGTATGATATTCCCAACCTGTTCACACAAATCTCAATTGTCAGTCAAATATGAATAATAATTGCTGATTGATGCATAAACTCTCGGCCAGTACACTTCATTTGTATGTGTATGTCATACAAAAGAAGCATTACAAGAAAGGAAATGCGAACCTGCAGCCTCTAAAACCAAGCATGGGATTCACTTCTGATAGTTTTTCAATCCTGGAGTAGATATCTTCTTCCTTCATGCCTGTCTCGGAAGTTAGTTCACTGACAATGTGATCCAGATCACCCTCTGGAAGAAACTCATGAAGTGGAGGATCCAACAATCGGATTGTTACCGGTAGACCATCCATTGCACGAAAAATCCCCTCAAAATCCGACCTTTGATAAGGTAGCAACAGGTCAAGTGCAGCTTTCCTCTGTTCCATTGTAATCGCCATTATGAAACTTCTCACAGCCTTTATCCTCTCCTCCGAAGCAAAAAACTGAAACGTGCCAAAACAAGTACAAAATCATGTAATCTATAATAAACAATGGCTATACTTTTGGATTCCTTGGAAAAGGTTAATCAAGTAAAAAAATTAGATACATCTATAAAAAAAGTAATACATGCACACTCTTCATAAAAATTTTTTTGGTACCATGTGTTCTGTTCGGCAAAGTCCAATCCCTTCAGCACCATTTTTCCTAGCTGCTAATGCATCTTCAGGGGTGTCAGCATTTGCCATTACCTAATAGACAATAGTGATGTAAGATAATTATCCCAAAAACAAGATTCTGATTTTTTTTATTCAACTCAACCTATGAAGCAGATAAAAAGCATTATTGTGCACCAACCAACCTTCAAATGCCTTAATTCATCAGCCCAAGACATGAAGGTTTCTAAGTCATCACTTAGGGCCGGTGGAGAAAGTGGCTGCTTTCCTAGTATCACCTCACCAGTGGATCCATTTAATGATATCCATTCTCCTTCCGCAATCACCTTATTCCCAACTACAACTACCTGCATTATCAATTCTTCAGATTAGATTATACCGAATTACCTATATATGTTTCTTCCTACTACATAAATGGAAAACCCTTTTACCTTATCACTGTAATTTACGTGGATATCAGAGCAGCCAGAGACACAACATTTTCCCCATCCACGTGCCACGACAGCGGCATGAGATGTCATACCACCTCTAGCTGTCAAGATTCCAGCTGCTGCATGCATACCCCCAATATCCTCTGGACTTGTCTCAGTCCTCACCTTCAACAATGCAAAGAGTACTGGATTAGCTAGCTAATCATTTTATTAAGTAGGTGTTAATTTATCATCTCCTAATCACAAAGCAAAAAATAAAAAAGAAATAACAAAAAATGATTGCTTATTGAGGTTGAGTAATACCAAGATGACACTCTTTCCTTGTGCATGCCATGCTTCAGCATCTTCAGCAGTGAACACAACCTGCCCTACTGCAGCTCCAGGTGACGCAGGCAAGCCGATAGCTATCACATTGTCCTTGTAATTAGATGGATCCTCAAACTAACCAAGTAAACAAATTTAAAGCAATTAGTTGGTGCAGTTGTTTTGATCAAATTCCTTCCTTATGTAATAATGGTAATTACAACAAATATATATATATATACACACACACACCTGTGGGTGGAGAAGCTGATCAAGATGTTGTGGTTCTACCATCTTGATTGCAGAGCAAATATCAACAAGCTTCTCATCAACCATGTCTACTGCTATTTTGACTGCACCTTTACCGGTACGTTTTCCGGTACGACATTGCAACATCCACAGCCTCTCTTCTTGAACAGTGAACTCAATATCCTGCATATGAGGGTAGCAATTTCAGAAGCTATAATAAATCGTGTCGAAGCCAATCAAATTGAAGTAAGAAAAGCATACAAAAGCTATAAACATTGGCCTACTATATAAATATGCGGAGATTGAAATTTTACCATCATGTCCTTGTAATGTTTCTCCAGAATTTCACAATTCTCCTTGAGTTCCTCGTAAGCTTCTGGCATGCAAGTTTTCATGGTTTCTATATCTTCGGGTGTCCTGATTCCGGCAACTACATCCTCTCCCTATTCCAAAAAAATAAAAACAAAAATCAGGCAATGAAAGACTACAAAGGCATGACAATAACAAAAGAACTAATTTTATATCATGTCATATATGTAACCTGAGCATTAATCAGAAACTCCCCATAAAGTTTCTTTTCCCCAGTGCTTGGATTTCTAGTGAAGAGGACACCAGTTCCTGAAGTATTCCCCATGTTTCCAAACACCATGGATTGAATGTTTACGGCAGTTCCCTTCAGCCCAGTTATTTGATTAATGCTTCTGTACTTAATAGCCCTTGGGCTATCCCATGAATCGAAAACAGCTTTAACAGCTAACTCTAGCTGCTTCTTTGGATCTGCAATTGGTAAATCAATAACTAAGATGAGCATATATAATTATTCATATAAACAAAACATGAAGAAGTTGGTGGCATTGCATTCAGCACCTGAGGGAAAGTTTTCTCCTTTGGCTTCAAGGTAGACATTCTTGTACTGCTCAACAAGGTCTTTCAGATCAGATGCTGTTAAATCAGTGTCAAGTTTAACCCCTTTTTCGCTCTTTAGATTTTCTAACTTCTCCTCAAACAGCGAGTGTGGAATGCCCATGACCTCAATATAACACAAAAGAACAGTGAGTGAGAGAAATGACGGAAAGACAAAATGCTATTTTTCCTCTTTCAGACAATGATACAAACAGATTGCATTCATTAAGGGATTCAAGCAACAAAAGAAAGCAACTTTGATGCATAGGGTGTAAAAGAAACCACTTACAACATCTCCAAACATGTCTAAGAAACGTCTGTAAGAATCATAAGCGAAACGCTCTCCACTTTTTTCAGCCAACCCAGCAACCACTTCATCATTCAATCCAAGGTTGAGAACTGTGTCCATCATTCCAGGCATGGAGATCTGTTAAATGTGGAGGAAAACAAGTTAGATATGCTATAAACATGTTAAATACTCTATCATAGGGAATACAGCATGATGTTTCAACAACTAGAACAAGTCAATTTCATAACTTCAGCTCAAACTATCTCCTACTTATGAATGTCAAAGGGGTTTTAAACAGCGGTGAATATGGTTGCAGGTGCGGTTGTTGCAATTGCAGGTATTGACCAGCAAAGTAGTCAAATTCGTTTATCACAAAAAAAAGTTAACGTTAACTCGTTTTATGTAATAGAATCGTATTAACAACCTTACTTACGAGGCGCATCGCAATTGCAATGTAAAATTTTTATGTGGTTGCAGCATGAAACTCAAGTGCAATATTGCGGTTGCATCAAGTGATACAATCCGCAATTTGAAAAAAAGAAAAAGTTAAAAGTAGGGGAAATGATGTTACCGCAGCGCCAGAGCGCACAGAGAGGAGGAGGGGTTTTGAAGGATTGGCAAGAGAGGCTCCCATTTCGGTCTCCACAAATCTTAGGCCTTCAAGTATCTCCTCCCATAGGCCATCTGGTAGCTTCTTTCCACTCAGCTGATAATCTTGACATGCTTCTGTTGATATGGTCAGTCCGGGAGGCACTGATAAGCCTATGGTTGCCATTTCTGCCAGGTTGGCTCCCTTTCCTCCCAACTATAACATGTTTTAAGTGCTTTTATTTTATTATGATGAAGACCAATGGCATGTGTTACTAATGACTAGTGTACAAGATAAAGGATGCTTACCAATGACTTCATGGCCTTGTTTCCTTCACTTCTACCTTTGCCAAAACTGAATACGCGCTGTTTAAACAAAAACACACACAGTTTATGTCGCAATCCATCTCGTGATCCATGAACATCCAATAGTTTTTTCCCATACTACTTCAAAAGTCTCACGCATATATGTATGATTAGATCAGAACGTTAAACTATTAAAATTAATCTCCTAACACTAATAATATGTTAAAACTTGTGTATATTTGGCTTGTCATTTAAGATTGTACAAATGGAAAAATCAAATATGCTAGAAAATTATGATGTCAATTTGTTAATTTAAACGTGTCCTATGTTACGAGACATATATAAAATTATTCATATGCCTCTATTCATGAGCTAAAGCTGGTGAGTTGTGAAAGATATGATAACTTAACAATCTCATTAATCATCTTATGAATATTTTCAAGAGGTTTCAACTTTAAAAATCTGTTTATTTAAGTGTCAAGTGAGTTACTATAAGGCCCAAAAACTCAACAAGGCAACGTAAAGGAGGAGCCTCCATGCAGAGTGAAAAACAGAGAGAAGCATGCATGCAGGGGAAGAAGAAAGTAGTTAAATAATAATTAAAAAAAAAGGGTTGAGGCTACACTTTCCTGGGATTGTTTGGAAAGTGCTTTAGCAATAGCCATCGTGGAGTTTCCGTTCATTCCTTGATTGTGCTTCCCCCCCTTGGTAGTTTTAATTAATAGCTATGTTATCTTCCTTTTGTAGTAGTTTCTTATGCTTATATTGTGTCAGATTGCTTCTTGTTTTGTAGTTTTTTTTGGATCTTTCGTTGGATCCTTGTCATCTTTTTGGAGTAATCTTTCTTGCTCTTATCTACTAGAGAGAGTTAGTTGGTCATCAACTCCCTAGTCCTACTACACCCGAAAGAACTGCGCTACTTTGGAATACTTCCCACTCTTGCTTACTCATTTAAACTACGTAAATAAAAAGATTATGACCCCATATATCATCATCATATAAAATTTGGACTTACAACTAGTCATTTCTATCATTTAATAAACTGAAATAAACAACATTACAACTATACGACAGAACCCTCCTTTGGAAAGATCTAAACACGAAAGAAAAACAAAAAAAGCCCCTTCACGATGATGCCATAGCTCTTCTTGACTTTTTCTTTAGAGATGAGGTTAACAAAAATCAAATTTTAGACATTTTGATATAGTTGATTGAATATATATGTATCCCTTAACAATGATCACTGAAATTTTATTATCTAATCACGTGAATTTGACTAAATATACAAAACTTATTTTCGGTCTTTTTAGTTTATATTATATTATTGTTTAATGTTTATTATTGACACAGGGAACAACAGACGTGAAACGCAGACCAACTTCCTCCATGCTTTTTGATATCTGGGCCTCAAATAATTTAGTTATGGAGTCCCTGGACATTATTTTGTGGTCCAGAAAAATACTTTGGCCACCACTCGTGTGTGTTGATTACAGTTTCAACGCTTTTACCGCCAAAATAAAAAAGAGAAACCCCTTTGGGAACAAAAATATTTGATTAGCCACGTATCAAAAATAATTAAATAAGTTACTGTGTGCGTATTTTTATTGATATACTAAATAATATAAATATTTTTATATTGTGATTTAATTAAAGCATGGTATATGAATAGTAACTAAGTAATATAATATGCGGTACCTTTTTGGTGGTGGGTGGTGGTGTTGTTGTTGTTGGGGTAAGGATAGCTTGGCCACGTATTGGAGGATGCAGATGTGATCTCCATGCTGAGTTTGATCTAACTAGACGCAACTGCAAGTTACGCCCTCGCTGCTCCACTCCCACTGCACCACCATACCTTTTATTGCTGCTGCACACATCTGGCACCGTGCTCCTTATCACTATGCCTTTCCCTATGGCTATGGAAGAACACATCTCTCTGATCCTTCTCAATCTCAACCTTAATTCTGAAGCTGATCAATAAATGAAGCTTATTACTCCTTCCTTGATCACACAATTTTCGAGTGATCAGAAAAGTAGCTACACAATTTGCTAGCAAATGAAATCAAAATTCACGTACCTGAAACAACGAGAAATTGAGGAGCTAAATACTTATAATATATATACAAAGAGCAGCTTCTCGAAATGGAAATGGCAGTTTTTTTATTTTTATTTTTTTGTTTTCTTATAATTCAAAATTTTGATAGGCGAATTAATGTGAAGTGTGACGTGAGCATATGATGAGAAATGAGTGGACGTAGTTACGGTTATGGAGCTAAGTAAACTTAGACTAGATAAATGTTACTTAATATGTTGTAGAGGCGAAGCCTTTGTTTTTATCTGAATTACCAAGTTTACCCTTTGTCCCTCTCTACTATATGGGTTTGTGGCACACAAATTAATGCCAAGGAAACCTTGTAGAAAAACATAATTGTCTTTA
Source organism: Nissolia schottii (assembly GCA_003254905.1). NCBI lineage: Eukaryota > Viridiplantae > Streptophyta > Magnoliopsida > Fabales > Fabaceae > Nissolia > Nissolia schottii. The sequence goes on from QANU01011901.1 coordinate 1,741,656, forward strand.
TACCCTTTGTGAACGAACAAAAAAGACATTGTTCCTTTGTAAGTTGCCTTCATCCTTCGAGTTATTTATTTTTTGCCCTTTTATAAAAAAAAAAAAAATGAAGAATGCCTCATTAAACTTGTTATCGGTGTCAACAGTTTTTTTTATAAAAAAAACCAGTTCTTAATTGATTTTTCAATGTTTCATATATTTTTTTTTCTAAAATGTTTAGAGACTAACCATAATAAAGTTTAAAATATTAAGAGACTAATTTAATTTTTTTTTATTTGAAGATTAATGTGGACGATGAGAAGTTTAAGAATCAATTAAGTGCATTTCACATTTTTTTTAAATGATTCATGTAGCTTCAGTTTCCTTCAATCGAACAATTAAATATGAGTGATTCTTGTAATTGCTTGTGGTTACCCACGTCGAGGTGCTGGATTTTTTGTTTTCATTTTAAAATATCTAAATACTAAAAAATAAAATTATTAAAGATACTTTTATATTAGTTATGCATTTTATTTCCTTTTTTTGGGAAAACATGTGAATATAGGATGTGGCCGAATACATCTGTTGCATCACTTCACAGTTTTCCCTAAAGAATCTTCTAGATGGTTATCTTCTTCTTTTCTTTCCCCAAATATTTCCACCCACAATATTTCTTTATCTTCATTTATATAACATGCTATAAATTATTTAAATATCATAGATTTCTTTCATAATATTTAAATTAAGTTGTCTCTCATAATTTTGACATAAGTATGGACTGTATGGTAATTAAATTATATATATAAGACTTTTTCTTTTTTCAGTAATATAAGGATAAAATATCAATAATTTCTTATTATTGGTGTTTAATTTAGTAAATTTGTGTAGGATATTATTCTGGGCATTAGGTTTTGTAGAGATTTAACTTACATTTCTATATAGGACACAAAAATTAAGCTCAAGTCGAATAAACTTTGGATCCAAATAAAAGGATGCCACGTGGCCAAGGCCAAAGACACATAATTAGAAATCTTATCTCCCAAATTATTTTGTGCTAGTGTTTTTTTTTGGAAAGAATGAATACTTTAATCATTTAAAAAAAATCTTAAATTTATAAAGAGTGATGAAAAAAATGATAAAATAATTTTTTAATTTCCTAAAAATAAATTTTATGAAAAATATTATTGCATAACAATTTTATTCAAAGTATTATCAATGTATAATACAAAAATAATAAAATATCAGTAAAAGAATAATAAAAAAATGTTTGTAGTTGTACATTAACAAATTGATATTCATGCATAATCTTGCATTTGAAAAAGAGTGAATAATTAATCTAAATAAAAAAATTTCAAGTTTAAGAATTGAAAAGTTTAATATATCAATTAGTGATAACCATATTTTTCATGTTTATAAAATTTTGTTTGTTGAAAGATAAGTTATATATTTAAATTAATTTTTTTTATTAATATATCAATTTTCAAATATTTATTTTTTAAAAAATAAAAATTATCAAACTTAAGATTAAAATATAAGTGCATATAAAACTTTTGGCAATCGAGTTAAAATAACATTAAATTTTAATAAAATAGATGTAATTGAAAACATGGTATTATTTTTATTATTATTTTTTTATGTGTTGGTATTATTACAATAGTTGTTACTAAAACATAAAAATGGTTTCAGTGATCATTAATAAAACAATCTCGTTCTAGAAAAAATCTTTTACACCATCTAGAAATTAGAGAGTTGCTCTATAGCTCGACGATTTCATGTTTGACATTGAACGAATACAAATGACAGCGTGTATATAAGTGGGAGTAGGAATTAGATTGAGAAAAATTGTGAACTACAACACTTGGTTAACACTCAATCAAGCAAATTTCTCAAATTGGATGTCGTCTCAGCAATCTTTTTTCTATAAATTAATTCGGTTACCTCTTTTAGATGTTAGATATGTTTTCGAAAATGTTTAAAAAATCGAGGAAGTTATAAAGTTAAAGGATCAAAACTAAATTAAAAAAATATTTTGTTCATAAAACTCCAGTTAAAAAGTTAACTGTATCCAAGTTACGATCACCGTTTATAACTTTTCCTATTATTACCTACAATTGCTTTTAGAGCAAATAGTAAGTATAAGAGCAACATTCATTTTCCAAAATGTGAAATGCATAGTGATTTTGAAGTCCACACTTTATGATTGTTGCTTGAATAATGAAGTCTATGTAGACAAAAAAATGTTGGATGGCACATGTGGTTGATAACTTCTGTTCTTCCTTGCGTGGGGATGTGTATCATGTTCCTAAGATTGATGTTGATTGTAATAAGTCATAATCAACATCACTAACATTCAGCAAATATGGTTCATCACTAGTATTCACCTTCTACACGTGTCCAATCATTAATAGAGGAATACATTATTATTATTAACAAAATAAAATTGTGAAGAAAAAAAATCATATCAAATATACTTAAGCAATAGGCATTCATCTCTTCTCCATTCTGTTATGGTCCCTTCGTTTGTTCCTAGCTTTCATCAATTGGAACTGACGCGTTCCCAAATCTTTTCACATCATTCAATTGGAAACAATCCAAATAAGACAACCAAACAAAGAATCAACCTTGGCATTGAAAGGAGTTTAATGTATCACAGCTGATGCATGATTAGAAATGCTTTATTCATTCCTTGAGTCCCATACGACATTATTCAAAACGCTCAACTCACTCAAGTAAACAAATTAATTCTTTGTATAATATCGTACCGCAATGCGCCGCTGGATTGGGCTCCTGCAAGAAGGACAATCTTGCATTCCTTGTTTCGCGTGGAGCTCGTTGCACGTTGTGCAAACAACCTGATGTGCACACGGAAGGAATACAACAGACATCTCCTCCGAAAGGCACATCACACACTCACGCTCCCGTTTCACACCTCCTGCTGTCACTGAGTAGTCGCTGACTAGCTCCGATATAAAAGAAGTGCGGGGTTCCACGCCCGTGCCGGTGTAGCTTCTGTCAATACCCATCCTCAGTGCAGCGATTTTCGAAGAGTCGGTCTTCAGTCTCAGCTGCGCAATTTCTTTTTCAAGTTTATGGATATCATCTTTGTATCTCGAAAGATTCCTCTCGGTTTTCAATTTGATCATATCCTCCTTGTATTTTGCAGACTCCTCAATTTGTTCTCTTTCTTTTCTTAGAGAACTGACCTGCAGGAGAAATTCTTCTTTTGCCTTTGCTTCCAGCAGCCATCTACCCTGTGATATTTCCCTTTACAATGAGAACATGCCCAGTAACAAAATTCATTCAGCACACACAGATAGAAGAGTGGTTGCATTTGTGGAATTTCACAAGTGGCTCATTTATACCAAACTGTTGCAACTACAAGATGGGTAGAATCTTCAAAGAAGATCGAAACAAATGAGGTGCAAGGGAAACACAAAATGTTTAAGGAGTAAACGTTAAGTCTTATGCGTCTGTTTTCTCTCCTAACATAGATCATCCAACGAACATGCATCAATACCTTGGGGAGCAGTTCTTGACTTTTCAAAAGACGAAAAACTGATATTACCAATTATCATTTAATATGCATGCAGTACCCACCCATTCTACATGGAAACATGATAATGGTCAAGGCATGCATAGAAATGATATCAAATAATCTAGTGTCACCACCAGCCAATCCACTTATTTTTATTCTGAGAATCAAAATCAGAGTGGAGGATCTTCAAAACTTCAGATAAAACTCACTATCATAACTTCATATTGTTTTAGTATAGATACCAAAATACTGCCAGAGCTATATTATATCAGTAAAGATGGCAGGTGAGTGAAGTTTTGCATGAGAAAAAAAGTTGGAATAAGATTAAAATAGCATACCTCAGCTTGCTCCAGTTGCAATTTAGATTGCTCTAGTTGCAGCAGTAGCTGTGCTAATTGACGTTTTTCAATAATTAGCTCTTCTTGAAACAAGGATTTCTGCTTCTCCCACGACTGAAACTTCATATGGGTTTTCTTTTCCCTTTGTGTGACCTCCTGACAGCTTGCAGCAGTTTCCGCTGCACGCAACTTAGCAGCCTCCATCTCTCTCCTCAGTGCAGTATTCTCAACCTCAAGTTTCCGGACAGCAGCATTAGCCCGCTCCACTTGTCCACTAGCTTTGCATAAGGCATTTTCCATCTCAGAAAGCTTCTTCATTGTGTTTTCCTCCAGAGACTGCTTCTCTTTCTTAAGACGCTCAACTTCCTCTTTCTCTTGCCTAAGTGTCTTAAGATCAGCCTTATCCTTACTTAGCCGACGTGCAGCCTGCATAACCTTCTGATTAGCCCACTCTGTCCATTCTTGAAGCTGATTTTGCAGCTCGCGAACCCTTGGAACCAACTTCAAAATCATTTCATCCTTTCTATCCTGAGGAACCCACTGCGCCAAGGACTTGTCAGATGGTATCCCCACACGACTACTACTAGGTGCTTCATTATTGCAGCAGACAGGTGCGGCAGAACACTTGAATTTGGAAGACAACGAAAGAGAAAGATCAGTATCTGTAGCTGATAATGAAGCTGGGCTACTGAATGCAGGAAAAGTATTTGCTGCATGAACAGAATATGAAGTATTGGTTGATCTAGAGATGGCATCAGGAGCAGAATCCAGACTAATAGATGATCCAACATGGGACGAGAAATTAGCATTAAGATTGTCTTGAGTCGAATCAACCCCCATTGCCTTGCGTATCTGTAAGGATGCACTCTTTAAATTTATGGTAGAAGATTCTGACACAGATTTAAGTTTTTTATCCAAGATTAAGCTGCTAAAGCTACTCAGCTTCCCTCCTCTTGAAGACCCTTTAGATCCATAAGTCCGATAACATTTTTCCACGTGAAATGACTTCTGCCGAAGAATGTAGTCCCTCTTGGTGCTAGCAGAATGGAACTTTCTAACACTCCCCCAATTTTCTTCCACCAGAGGCGATTGAGATGTTCCACCAGTGCTAAATGCTTTATTAACACAATCAGATCCAAAAGTGGCACCCCCATTCTCTGAGAGTACACCCCCAAGAATATGAGAATTCTTTAAGTTCTTTGTGCTGGGAGTTCCTGCCACAAAGGGTCTCTTCGATTGAAAATTATGGGAACCTGCAGGAATTAATTTACAAGGATTTGGAAAACTGAACTCAGGAACTTTGGTTTCTGCTTTTGATTGTGGTTCTGCTAGGCTAGATAAACAACCATCAATAGTGCCATCACTACCTAAACAACTTAAAGGGTCTCCATCCATCGCACATGCGTGTGACACATTCATGTCGCAGATCAACAAGCACCACATCGCATCACCAATACTAAAGAACGGCCTAACCTCTCGAAGTACGCATACCAATTCAGCTAAGATATACTTCTCAAGCTGCACTAAATCTTCGAAATAGTGCTCTTGTGAAGGATCAATATCTTGGCCGTTTCTAAGAAATGTTATAGCATTATCAACTATATTCGACTCAGTATCTTTTGATCCATAACAAATGCCAGACCTTAAGATGGACTTGGTCGCAATGTCTTCAGTATAGTCCAATGCAACAATTTTTTTTATTGCACTCTTAAAAATGGTATCCAAATTAGTCAGGACAAGTTCTTCTAATTGGGCTTCAGTGAGATCACTCCAGTCAGCATCGTTGCTTTCATCTGCCTCGAGTTCTTCCTTAGGATGACTAGGCCCTACCTCAGATGAACTTCCAGGACTATACAATCCAAGGTCAAGCTTCAATACATCAGAATGACATTGGCTAATGCTACACAGGTCACAAGCAGCGGCTTGCCCACCTGGGTTTATTTCAAACTTCTCTGCAGAGAATTCATAACTGAGGCACTCTTGTTGAGCTGAAGGAATAATCTTATTCGGATCCCCTAAAGGCGGATCAGCCCTGAATTTTCTCTTATTTCTACTGCCTTTTTCTTGGACAGAAACTGAAGAAGACATTTGACTGCTACCGCCACTGGCAACCAATGAAACCATCTCTAGCTGCAAACAAAACAGAAAACAAAAGAAGGAAAAAAGATAAAAACCAATGAACACACTTGTCAAGTTTTATCCAGCATCTATTCCACAAGCGCCCCATGATTTATTTATTCCAATATCAAGTCTCATGAATGAAAAAAAATACAGAAAACAACACTGATGAGTAAAATTCAGCAGAAAGTTAATAACATTGATGAACAAAAAATAAGTAATACAACTTACACTGGATTAAATAAGGCATTGCATGTTTGAATGCATTTAATCACTGAAAATCAATCTTTTCTGGATTTCAGTATTATAACCTATGATTTCCAACTTTCTGAAAGGTTTGAGATAAAGGAAATAAAAACCAAAGAATGGATGATGGATCAATCAACTACCCAGAAACATATATGCAGTAATCTCGGCGGAGGGAGCAATAAAAATTGGAAATTGAAAACACCCAGATGAATTTCAATACATATCAATACTCCAAATACACCAACAGATCACAAAATCGATAAAAGCAAAACGCTTTCCAAGATTATCATAGCATAAGGAGCCACTGATACGCATAAGATCCCAGAATACAGGAGTTATAATCAGTAATTACACGATCGATGCGTACCCGATTGGAGCAATCTTTCGAGCAATCGAAGGTACGATCGATCTTAGAAAATCGGAGAATCAGAGACAAAATTCACTCCTTTTCTTGTTTTTCTCTTCCTTTTATTTATTTTATTTTTTTTGTTTGTGCTGATATGAGGCTATGAGCTTGGAGGCTTTATGCATTGAAAGGTTCTCTCTCCCTGACTCCCCCCTCTAATAAAATGAAATAAAATAATATTAATTAATTTTCATTTACCCATTAACCAGATGCAAGTGTTAGGGATAATTTCTCTATTATGACATTATTATTGAGTAACCTTATTTTAATCCTCCAGCTTTATACTTATACCATATTACTCCTTCAATAATTTAAAATGTCACCACATTAGTGTATTTTTAGCCAATATGAAAAAATTAACTACTAGATTAGTGAAAAACATTTATAACATAAACTTAACCTTCATAACAATCTTAAAACATTTACTTATATCTATACATTTTAATGACAATTTTTTAACCCAATCAAAATTCCACTGCATGCCTTAAAACTAATTATTAATGAGCTTGAAAGAATGTCATTGAAAAATATACATATAAATTAGGGATTTATTATTGTTATAAATATTAAGTTTATAATATACTTTACATTTAATTGTGTTATATAACCTTTTATTGGTTAATATTCTTCCATTGGCTAATTAAGGACATTCAGTGATGAAAATTTTAATTATTGAGGGAATAGTTTAGTGCCAACAAGTTTTGGAGGAGAAATTTGGTGATGAGGATAGAATTAGAGGAACAAAATGAGTTTTACTTTATTATTACTTGAAGAGTAGTGTTTTATTTTCTTAACAAAATTTCTAAACTATCTTCAAATTACTATATAAGGTAATAATTTATTACTTTTAAGGATACCAAGACATTGATTGTATCCATATTTACTCTATTACTCTTATTTAAAATATTAATATTTTAGTAACATTTATAGGAAAAATAATTAAGTACTCTAAAAGAAATAGATGCATCCAAATTTGTAAATCTCCATCTTTAATTAATCGTAATATTGACAAATCAAAATGTAATAAAGGTTAAATATATTACCAAAAATTTTAAGGGTTCATAAAAAGAATTTAATTTGGAGGATTGGGGATGGTATGTCTATCCTGTTTTATGGCATGTATTAAGGGGCTGTTTGGCCCTTCCTTTTTGCTATAGTTTGCAATGTTCTGTGGCAGTTTAGAAACCTACAATTCAGTTTGGAGGGAAGAATATTGATGTCCATGAAATGCTTATAAAATGTTCCTAGTTGGCTAAGGATTATTTTGCCGCACAATCAGGTGCTCTCTCTAGCAAAGAGAAAGATTTTAAATTTTAAAGTGAAACAAATGCAATAGAAATTTCTCTTTTAATTGACTGGGTTAAAGTAAACATTGTTATGATAACTCTGTCATTAATTAGATGGAAACCTCTTGTTGTGAAGATATTTTGTTATACTATCTATTTCAATTTGTTTGCATAAATATGCGGAAATTAAATTGAATCATAATTATTCTAAACAAGAAGGCTAAGGCTGCAAAATGCCTCATTGGGTTATAAGTTATAACAATTAATATCCAGCATGATTATAGTATTTCTCCTAAGGCTGCCAAACTACCTTGGTTATCTTTATCTGGTGAGTAAGGGTAGGATTCATGATAGAGTTGTATTCGAATTCAATTTCAAAATTTCACAAGAATTCTTTGAATTCATTAATTGATTATTCACTAATATAATTTACAATGACAGAATGTCTTTATTTATATTCCTAACTAATCCACTCCTAACTGGGCCTAATCTCTACTTTGGAGTGTAACATTACTCTTCCCTTCAAATCAACCTTAGCCCTCAAGGTTGGTAATAAAGAAAAAGAAAACTACAACTTTATTTCTAACAACAATTAAACTAAATTAATTTCCTAACATATGAAACCCTTTTTTTTTTTTTGCATATGGGCTAGGTAAATTCAAAAAATTTCCAGAATCCCATTATGTTATTGGTATGACAGGAACTTCGTTTGGGCTTAGCTCCCTTTACATCCGAAAATCGAATTGAGCCCACTCTAGGAACAGAGTAGTCCAAAAGGAAGAAGACCTGAAGCTGCAAGGACCAACTTAAGATTAACCCAGCAGCTCAAAGAGCATGCTTCTTTGAAGTGTGCAATTCTTGGCAGGCACTATTGGGCTTAGGAGTTTTTGATCTTGTCCACTGCGTTGATTTTTAAGAGCTAAGACACTATCTTGGATGAAAAATAAAAAATTCTAGGGCCTTAAATAAAACCAATGCAAACCGCAGACCACAAAATAAAAAATAAAAATTCAAAGTTAAAATTTGAGATTATCAAAATATGTTTGCTATCCAATCATTGTTTTTTACGATAGAATAATGTTTGGATGACAAACATACTTTAGTGAGAATAAATCCTCTCATATTAAATATAGTAATGTTTAGTCATATGATAAGAAGAAAAAAAATATATCACATAACTAAATAAGATTATATTTAATATAAAAATATTCATTTTTTATTTTGATAATCTTTACTCAAACTCACTCATAAAAAATATAGGGTGACCACAATGGACTCTACACCTTTGTATATTGTGTAAAAGTTTTCAAAATATGTTCGTTACATTAATATGTCTAGTGAAGTAATTCTTATCTTATTTGTATGTAGGTTTTTGGTTTAGGGTATCCAAAATAATTATCACTGAATTACTCAGCTGTCCTTCTTTACTCTTTTTCTCTTCGTATTTTTATCACACCTTACTGATCTTTTGCATTACAACGACAAAAGCCATGCAAATTAGTAAAACGTGAGATCAAACTCAATTCTGACAATGCACCATGTCCCACAACACGGAATACCAGAGCTTAGGAAGATCATTTTTAAATCTACTTTTTCTCTCGCATATTCATTGAGGAAGGATCTATTTGTTTCATGAAGAAGTAAATGTTCCTCTAGGCATAGAGTAATCATAAATACAGAACAATTAACAAAAAAGGTATGATATTTGTTCTTTAATACTCTAGAAAACAAAGCAGAAGAAGAGAGGAAAGGAAGTGAAATAAAACGAAAGGGAAGCAGAAGAGAAAAAGAAAGTTGAATGACCTCAAGTAACAACAAGAAGTGCACTTTTACACCCACTGCACACATCCTCAAAAATCTTAGGCGTGACAAGCCAAAGTGGGGTGCATGATCATGATCTTCCCAACATCAATCCTTTTCCTTTTAGTTATTTGTACATAAAAAAAAAAGAGACATAGTCATGGTAAATACCAATAAACAAATAAGTGTAGTCTACCTCTAAAAAAAGAAAACAAATATTAGTAAACTCCACCCATTTATTTATTTTTTATTTTTTGATTTCCATGACTATATCCCACCATTAGTTACGTGCAAATAACATATTTTCTTAAACTTAGATAACCAACCCATTACCCATTTCTTCTAATCTTTTTTCTAAGCAAATCAAATCCAACATTGCGTCATCCATCACAAACCAATCACATTTGGCCACGTCACCACCCATTACCCCGCCACCCTACAATTTTTTTCAACTAAATCTAAACTCTCTACCTGTTATCCTTTGTCCTCCACCGCCAGCCGCCGGTACCGCCGTCACCAACGGCAGCTTTAAGTGCTTTTCCGGCGAGGCGTGAACGTTTGAAAGACAACAGTACCTGCCGCAGGGAACTGGTCCATTGCACAGCTCCTGCATTTCAATCCAAGAGGCTCCACCGCGCTCGCCATCTTCGGCCACATCTCGCCGCCGTATCCGCCGCCGAACGTCGTTGACACGGACATGGTCCCCGGCCGGAAAATCTGAACCACCTTCCTCAACACGTGGCCCACGTCGTCGCTGACGGAACCGACGCATTCGAAGCTGGCGTAGCTGAAACCGTCCTCCGGCGTGACGTGGATGGTGGAGTACCAATCCCCATCCATGCCGTTCATCGAGTAGCCGCAAGGATCGAACGCGAAATCGCAGATAAGCGCTTCCGGGTTGATTTCGTTAATTCCGGTGAGCTCCGTCATCTCCTTCCCGGCGGAGTCGCCGGTCTTTTCATCGCCCGGTCGCCGGAAGAACTTGCGGGCGAGGATTGGGTCAAGCTCAGTCATGCAGATTTCCATTGTGAAAGTTGGTTCATTTTCATGCACATAAGGTGTTTGTGAATTTGTCGCAGTGAAAACGTGCCATGAATGAGAAGACGACTTTGAGGGCATGATGGAGGCCTTTCTGTAGCAGAGATTGGAAGGAATGGTGTCCTCCAAATAGGTCACCTCGTCCTTGAATGTGGTGTGTGGAAAAGGCTGTGACTTTGGGAAGATGAAGCTGCCTCTGGTGTAGCGGCAGGAGCAGAGAGTGAGGCCAAGGTGGTGGCCGGCGAAGAAGATCAATGGTCCAATGGATTTGAGGAGTTGTGTTGTTCCACAAGTCTTGATGATGATCTTTGTTGGGTACACAAAGAGGCTTGATTCCGATAGCACGTATGCATCGAAGTAGGAGTTTCCGACTGCTGAAACCACCGTGCATTGGACAGCTTCAAGGACTTGTTGTATTGATTCGAAGTCAAGCTTCCTTAGACCCAGTTGGAACACGGCTGGATCGTCGCCAAAGAAATGGAGCTCCAATCTTTTCTCGATACCTTCAAAGCCAGAGACAGCCATTGAGATAATGAATAAGTAAGTGTGTACGTGAATGTTTCTTTGAGTTTGGTTGTGTATGTTTGGTTTCAGGGAGAGGGGGAGGTATGAAACAGAGGAAAACTGAGTAGTTTTTTTAGGTGTTGAAGGTAGCTCAAGAAGGTTAGTGAGAATAGATGTGATTGGAATGTTGAAGGTGAGGTGAATGAAAGGAGTGAGGGATCAATGGGATTTATAGGTGTGTGTATGTGTGAGTGAGTGAGAGTGAGTTTGTAGAAAGAGTGAAGAGTGTTTAGAATAGAGCATGCGGGTGATGGAACCAAGAATCATGATTGTAGGCATAATGAAGTGAATAGGATGGTGATATGCAACGATTTTTTTTTTTCCTTAGTGCAATCTTCTCTTCCATCAGTGAAAAGCAACAGGGAACGGGATTTATGCTCACGCTTATCAATTCCTTGCTCCCTTGTTTGTCACTTCCTTAATACATGTCTCTGTTCCACTACCCTTCATCACTGTTTTGGATTCATATGGTTTCTACTTTTCTTTCTCCCAACTCCCAAGTAGTAGATTTTGTATTTGATTAAATAATTTAAAGATTGTTAAGCATCACATCAACTCATGATATAGCAGTCTAGTAAGTAATGAACATGTGTTAGTGGTTTAAGCAAAGTTGGTTCTGTTTATTCTCATTACAAGTTTAATCCAGGGTAAATTTCATAAAATTTTGAAGTTTGAAGGATAAGAGGGGGCAAATTTTGACTAGAATAATTGTTTGAACCGATATGTTTAGGGAAATGTCGGACATAATTGTGCTGAAACCATATCAAAAACTTCTTTTCAAAAATCACAATGCAAAAAATTACAATCTAGTAAGTGATATAGAACATGATCACCTAAATTGATTGTATGAGTCAAAATTCAGCATTCAACGTAACTATTTTCAATGATAGTTGTAAGAAAATAGAAGCATAATCATAAACCACGGCAAGGATGTTGAATTGTTGTTCTGCAGGACAACATTAATTATTAGCAGGGTAGAGGAAATAGGGTAATAGGCGATCCTAATTAGAGCTACATTAGTAGCAGGGGGGGTTAAAAACAAGGCACAACTTAGTTAAATTGCAACCAGAAAGTGAATTCGAAATAAAAGTACCAATCACTTGGGACTTTGTTGGAAATGAGAGCACACTCCAATGCTGATAATGGCTACTGCATAATGGAAAGGTGAAAACAATTCTGCTGATGGAGACAACCTTGTCTATTCCTAGGAGTGCAGGCGTTAATTAACAAAAAAAAAAAAAAAAAACTTGACGTGCCAAGAATGTCATCCATATTTGGGTTAGAATAATAATAATTATTATTATTATGCAGAAGAATAAAACTAGGGAAAGAAAACAGAAAAGAAGAAAAACAAAACAAAAGGAATCAGGCGTGGCATGCAAATAATGAGAATATCCTTGAATGAGGGGAGGCCCCCGTACGTGAAATGAAAAGCACTCACATACATCATTTTTATTCTTCATGCAATTTCATGTACCTAGGTGGCATTATCATTATTTATCTATTTTTATCAACTTGTTTTCTGTATTTACCAAAGCATGCATGCACACTTTTCAACCGTATCACCATCGAAATTTAAAAGGATTCTCTTTGTCATCCAAGTGATTAATTAGTTTTAAAAAGTTTGGGTTAGAAAACAATTAAATAAGGTTTAGTAGTACCATTATGTTAAGTTAAATTTTTTTAATAATTTTTGTTATGTCAAGTGATTATACATACTGTTCAATTTACAATTTTGTATGTGATCAAAAATCCCAATTCAACTATAATAACTCACTTCCAATTTGGTCGGACATTAAGTTGATTTGGATCATAATGTGCAACTAGTTTGATATGGAAGGAACAGTAATTGTGAAATAAAAGAGAGCAATTACTGCTTCATGATCCTTAAGCTTCATTATTCCAATTTAATTAAGAGATTTGTCAAGGTTATTACTCAGCATAATCAATATTGTAGAAGCCTCCACTTAATCAATACAAAGAGAAGCAGAAAGAGCCATTTTATAAAGAAAAAGAAATACACAAAAAGGCATGAGTACACTATAGAAACCAAATGGTAGAAGGAAGGTAGAGAAGGGGAAGGGAAGGCAATGATGAAAAATTGTGAGTTCAGAATCAAAATATGCAGTTTTGAGAGGTAGAAATGATGAAGAATGTAATGTATTTGTATGGGGTCATGAATAAATTTAATGGATGTGGCTGGCAGCCTCCATTATGACCACAATCCACCTCTTTGTGATGCACGCGCACCACACCAAACTCAAACACTATCTCCCAACTAAGCCCACACTTTCACTCTCACACTCACACGCAAGGTAACCCAACCCCAACATACCAACACACACTATCACACACCTCACTAGAAAATCTTATTTTTTCATAATATTATGTCGAATATGCTCCTCACTACAAATAAAATGTTTTAATTTTAAGCAAACAATTCTTTTAGAATGAAGGATAAAATATAATTTTTGTATCTTTGATTAATAACATGTATCAAAATTATGCTCTACTATCACACAATAATTTCTCCTCACACCACATACACTTTACCCATCGCCTTGCATATCCTTTATGAAAGAAGAGAAAATGGTCAACCACGTTGGGCAATCAAATCTTAAAAAGTCTCAAACAAACTATCAACCCAACAAAGCCCACCTTTCTACGTAAAAAAAAGTTTCAAGCCAAATCTTTAGAACTAATTGTTTGGCAAGGAAATAGGTAATTTGAAGAGACAAAGAAAGGGATATTTCAATAAAAGAGTAAAAAGTTAAGAGTTGAACCTCGAAACCCATCTTAATCCTAAAATTTTGACCCCACTAAAAGTGGTCACATTCCCAAGCCTCTCTGGCCTGGATGCCACATCCTCCTTCTCCTCCCTTCCCCTACAACCCCCCTTCACTCCTTAACCCAAATCATCATCATCATAACAATGTAAACCCAAAACCCCATGATTGGTCCCACTATGTGCCCCCCGACAAGCACCGTGTATGGCCCCATGGGGCTACACATCATCTAGTATGTGCCCCAACTTCATGTGACACTGGGGTCCATCTTTGTTTGAAGTGTTAATTAGACTATGGAGACATGTGGTCCCCACCATGCCCTTAGCTGGAGGACAATGGCATTAGTAGATAGGTAATGTAGTTTTTACCATTTTTATACTAGTTGTATTGCTATGTATTTACTTGACATCGAACATGTTGCGTATTTACAATTTATTTACTATTAAATAAAATTTTAAAACATCAACACGAGAATATATGTCAAATAACTATAAATAATTTATTTATTTTTTATAAATATAAATAACACTTTATTAAACTTATCTCTCTATCAACATCTAAGAAACATCTTATCATAAATTGAACTCTATATATTTTGTTAGTGAAGTATTAAATTGTTTGAGATGATACAATGTACAAATAACATTATTCTTAGGTAAGGACGGGCTTAAGCCGCCAAACTTGCTAGCACGCGTAGAGTTTGGCACACACATGACGAATTGGTTCACAAGCACAAACAAATGGGTTAGTATATGGAAAATTTTGTATGGAGTGTGCAGTGCACCACTAATGAGCATAACAGAAGTGCTACTGTATCATGCGCACAAAATTTTGGCAAAATGCATGCTGGGGGAGCCCACCATGCTAAATGCAACTCAAAATTCGGAAAGGGTTCCCTTTATTATTATCATGTTTTAATATATTATAGTATGAGTTAGTGCATGCCCTAGAGACACGGACTGAAGAAGCCATGAAAGTTGTTGTTGTTGGCTACTTCATTCATTTCATTCATGTTTATCTTTGTATCTAGGCATATTCTTCTCAAGCTATTGAGGATTCTAGATCATTGGACAGTGTTGGATTATTGGTGTGTGCCTCATATCATACATCTTATTCTATTACATTGACATTTCCTTCGTCCGTTAAAAATTAATAAAAAGGATGTCCAATGCAAGATAAACAGGACTTTAATCCCGTGCACTTAGTGGTATAAGCTATTGGTGGAAAATGAACAAGTTTGTGATGGGGCTAAAACGTTTCTGATAATGCATCCTCTGTATATATTTTTTGTTCTTTTCATTGTGCCCCAGGAGCTACGTAATTGTAATTTATTTCCTTATACAAATTGTGAGATACATTACTCTCACAACTTTGAAAAATGGAGCATTAATGATTACTTTTCCTCTCAACAAGTGTTTTTAGAAAATTGAATATGTGTCCTCATTTTTATAGGAAATTAAGTTGCATACCACTCGCCCAACAACTTGTCTATAGGATAATTATGATGAAAGTAAAATCTTGATGATTGCATGAACATGCTTAAGATTTTTTTTTGGAATATCAACCATGCAAATATAAAATAAGGAGATTTTATCCTAAACAAGTTGAATGGATTTATCTTTTACTATAAATATTATGAATATGAAATGTTAAGTTAAATATACTCTTCATTGTGTATTGAATGATATTCAAATATTTATCTTGAGAGAACTAACTATTTAAAACTAAAATGTAGTCTGGATGTAATTAGGAGTAAATTCAGCATGAGGTTAGGTGATCATCGTCGTCTAGAAATTTCTTAGGAGACCATAGTGCATGATCCATGTTGCATTCAAAAGGAATTATTTAATAAAAAAAAAGCAGTAATCTAGAACTACAACAGATGGCTCCCACAAGAATGATTCCTTGAAGGTGTGCTTAAAGATTTTTATTGAAGCAAACAAAACATATTGTGAACTTTAAAAGTGGCCAATCTCATAGGAAGTCCCCACAAATAACACAAAAACAAATAGAACCCTGCTGGTCCATTACCACAAGCCAAGGTGACCAAATAATTGTAGCTCCTTTGTAAATGGTACTCTATACAATAATGTGACTCCTTGAGCCCTGCCAATGCCAGTGCTAAATCTACCTCGAAGGTGGAGATAATGGATTGAGAACATAGACACATACCCTTACAATTTACATACATACATATATGAATGATCATATGATAAATAATAATCCCCTCCTTCCTTCCATACACGCCACATCATTCCTCTCGTGCTTTTAACTCTCTCTCTCTCTCTCTCTCACACAAAATTTTGAATACAAATGCAT
This sequence comes from Nissolia schottii, assembly GCA_003254905.1. Taxonomy (NCBI): domain Eukaryota; kingdom Viridiplantae; phylum Streptophyta; class Magnoliopsida; order Fabales; family Fabaceae; genus Nissolia; species Nissolia schottii. Next base: position 1,758,065 of record QANU01011901.1, read on the forward strand.
GTCCTTGTCTATATTTTTTCTTGCAAAATCCAAAACTCTCTTGATTGCTCCTCCAGCAAAGCATCATTCTGCTGCGTGACCTTGTGACCCACACACTGCCTTCCCTTCCCTATTTGTCAGCTTCTTTCTCTCTTATTGGTTTACTTTCCCGTATATACAAGTATGCACTAGTAGTACTGAGGAGGAGTCACAAACCAATCATGGCCTCTTTCAGCTCAGCTTATTTATTTACTTATTAATATTATCTCCTCACTAAAATTCATGTAGCTACATGATTTTTTAAGGTTTCCCGGATTTCATCCTTAAAAGTACTTCGACTTCTCTGCAGTTTACCATAACCAAATTCACTATAAAAATTTGTTAGATTTTATTCCAGGTTTGATCAATGTATCTTTGGTTACACATGATTTGCCTTTACTGTTTTTATACTCACTCACCGGACACTAAGTATTGCTTTCATTTAACTGCATATTGCTGATTGGTCAATAATTATTAAGAAATGATATTTAAATAACTAAATAATATTGATAATCAACAACTACGCCAAAAAAAAAAGATATGGAACCTCATACATTTATAAATGTGATCACCCAATTCTTGACATTATTTGATTGTAGAAATAGTAGCCATTTTTTGTCCACCTAACACGGTTGACAACTTCCGTCAGTGCATCATCCACGTGTCCTCAGTGTTTCACAATTTTTTTTTGTCGTTTAGTGTTTCCCAATCGGTATAATGGGCTTGGATAATGGGGTGTACTGGGCTCAACAAGTGGCCCATAATAACTGGTGGGCAAAGGATGAAGGCCCAATTCCCTCGTTACTATGCCCAGGCGTGGGTTGCTTGTCATGCTTGGAATCAGTGGTGGATATTCATTAAATATATTATATGAATGAGCCCGACCCGTGAGTCCAACCCGTTTACTCTGTTAAATGGACGGACCAAACTTATAAAATTCGACCCGCGAATAGCAAAAGCCCATTTAAGTCCTGCTCGTTTAGCCCACGGACAAAATTGGTTAGTTTAGTAATAACATAGGCAAAACTCACAGACTAACCCGTTTACCCACATGAATGGACGAACCAAATGTATAAAAACTGGCCCACGAATAGTAAAAGCCCGTTAAGGTCTGACCTGTTTAGGCTTGCAGGTTAGCTGTGTAACATCCCGATTTTCTCTTAGAGGAATAATCGTGATTAATTAATTTTTAATCATGATTAGAGAATTGAGATGGGAAATTTTAGCTAAAATATCCCTAGGAATTTGGACGTGTCGCGGTAGAAATTTCGACAGACAACCGAACAGCCGTTGTTCGCCGATGAAATTTGGCATGCAAAACGGTGTACGTGAAAATAATCTTCCGGAGAAAAAATTCACAAACTCCTTCAAACATTAATACCCTTAGGTAGGTGGGAAATTGAGGATCGCGACGGTCCAAACGGAATATTTTTCGGACGACTGTGCGCGACGCACCGACACTGCGAACGATAAAACACGAGCGAACCGGAACCGGAATAAAATGAAATTTCAGCAGCTACAAGAAGATGGGCTGCACGTTTTTT
>QANU01011901.1:1762439-1814826 GCA_003254905.1 Nissolia schottii
GACCAGACCCCGTCATCTGAGATAGCACCTTTTTGCTAGTAGCTATAGTTGTATGTGTATTTTGATGTATGTTACTTGCAGACTTAATGATATGTACGGGCTTAGGATATGTATGGCCCTTTTGATGTATCAGTACAATATTTATGACATTTATATATTATTTCTGCTATGTATGACTTTATCTGTTGGACCCCTTGGTACTGTTTACTTTACTGTTTATGTATGTACTGGTATGACAGACCACGCTCGCACTTATCTGTTATACGACTATATGGGACTTATGATAGTTCACACGCATGGCTCTACTTTGACGCGTAAAAGCAATTTATGTTTAAAAAAAAAACGGGTCCTTATTTTCAGTTAACTTAATTATTTTCGAAGTAAAGTAGGGACTACCAGTATTCCCACACAGCAGATAACAACTTAGCAGATGCAGATTATGACTTAAGCATAAGCTGCTAAGCTAGGGTGTTACAAGCTGGGCCGGACTGGCCCGTTTGACAGCCCTATTGGTAAACAAAATAATTTTTCCCTATGTGACACATGGAATAGAGATAAATTCTTACTTCCACCACAAATAAAATGATTTTGTACACCACACGCATTATTTATCATTAAACTAATATTTAAAATGATGTAAAGTATTAGAGTCCACAAAAATAAAAAGTAAATAATGCATGAAATCATTTTTTTCTTAACAAATGATATGTTGACAATTACTTTAAACAACTTTAAGACAATCTCTTGGTAAATGTGTAAGATCCACCATGATAAGATTTAGATGGATTTCACACCTTTATGGAGGTTGTGCAAAATATTTTTCAGCCAATCATTTCCCTTTTCTCTCCTTGGCGGAGATAAGAACTTCTCTGGAATGGAAAATACTCCAGCTACCGGTCATTCTTTCCTCCACAAGCAGTAATTGTATATTCAATAACATACCTACCCAGCATGACCTTTTAGCATCAAAACAAGAATGAATTCCTCTCATCTTCGGAGGCAACTCTAGACATCCCATTCCATGCCATGCACTCATCACCGCACCCACTTACTTTAGAGACCACAGAAGCAGAACACACCTTATACTCCATGATCGATATACAAGTTTAATTCTGTTGATCCCATTCGGCGTAGCTTGAAAGTGTATATATGCTGCCATGCATGCATGCATGCTTATCAAATATTCGTAACACTGCACACATGTATTATTCATCTTTCAACTTGCTCGAGAGACGCGACAAAAAGCATGACATTACTATAAATAAAACATATATAGATAGACAGTTTTGGTGACAAAATACCAATTTCAATAATCTAACAAATTAACCGCCGTATATCATCACAGCTTCAATTAATATTAGTTTCTCTAAATTAGTCCAACATAGAAATCCCGAAACTTGATCCCTTCCTCACAAAATTTTGCACCCGACCAAATCTCCCCTCATAGACCCATATCGAATCTCACCAAACTAGAGAAAGACTCAATGACCTCTCTTCATCTGATTTCGTTCTTCTCTGCGCAATCTAAACACATCCTCTCTCTCTCAAATAAATTCCCAAAACCCAGAACAAGAATATTCTCCACAGGATGGTCCCTTGGAGGAGGAGCTCCATCTCCCAAGCTACAGCATTACTCCTCCTCCTCCTCTTCAACCCCGCCGCAGCCATCCGCCTCGGCGTCCTCCGCCGCCCCGCCCCCGACCTCCCCGCCTTCCGCGAAGCCCCCGCCTTCCGTAACGGCAAGGAGTGCTCCTCCGGCGACGCCCACCGCATCAACGTTGCCATGACCCTCGACGCGAACTACCTCCGCGGCACGATGGCGGCGGTCCTGTCCATGCTGCAGCACTCCAGCTGCCCGGAGAATCTGGCCTTCTACTTCCTCTCGGCCCACAGCGACGCCCCGGAGCTGTTCTCGAGAATCAAGAGAACCTTCCCTTACCTCAACATGAAGATCTGCCGCTTCGACTCCAACAGAGTCCGCGGCAAGATCTCCAAATCCATCAGGCAAGCACTGGACCAGCCCCTCAATTACGCCAGGATGTATCTCGCCCACACGTTGCCAGATCACGTGAGGCGTGTGATATACCTTGATTCTGATCTCGTCCTCGTCGACGACATAGCCAAGCTGTGGGGCGTTCACATGGAAGGGAGGGTGGTGGCGGCGCCCGAGTACTGCCACGCCAACTTCACCCTGTATTTCACGGACAAGTTCTGGAAGGATCCGGCGTTGTCCGGTACGTTTAAGGGGAGGAGGCCGTGCTACTTCAACACGGGGGTGATGGTGATGGACGTGGACAAGTGGAGGAGGGAAGGGTACACCGAGAAGGTGGAGGAGTGGATGGCCGTGCAAAAGCGGCAGAAGAGGATCTACCATTTGGGGTCGCTCCCGCCTTTTCTGTTGGTTTTGGCGGGAAACATAAAGGCGGTGGATCACAGGTGGAACCAGCATGGGTTGGGTGGGGATAACTTTGAAGGCAAGTGTAGGAGTTTGCACCCTGGGCCTGTTAGTTTGTTGCATTGGAGTGGGAAGGGGAAGCCGTGGCTGAGGTTGGATTCTAGGAAGCCATGCACTGTGGACCACCTGTGGGCCCCTTATGATCTCTATCGGTCCTCGACACATTTCTTTGAGGAATGAAGTAAAGGAATGTTATTGTGGAAACAAACAAAAACTTACTCCCCCCTCTATTGGATGTCTTACATATTATTCTCTAGACACGAATTGCAAGTCACATGATGATATGGAAGGCATCGAATGAAATAGAGCACCTAAAATCACTTGCTTCCTAAAGCTCCTTAGAATTTTTGGTATATGCATGTTTCAGTTTTTCTAACACTAGTTCGGCTGATAAGAAGGGAACCCATTACCTCCAACAGCGAGAAGCTTTGTAGGCAAGAAGGCAGCAGAGTTGTAAATTCTTTTTTCCTTTCCTCTCTTCCTCTCTGTCTTAATATTTTTTGGTTAGAATATGTTATTTGTACTCATTCATGTGTAGAATACTATGTTGTTATACACAATCATTATGGAATACGGTGTCCCATGTATGAATAAGTACAAATAACGCATCTTTTTTGAATTCGTAGTTATTGTAGAAGTATTACAAATTATGCGGATTAGTAGGGCTACTGATGGGTAAGTGCTAAGAGCTTCACCTTTTCCTGCCCAACTTTTTGGTTTCACTCATTGTAAATAATTCTTTAATGTTTTTCTCTACAATTTTATTAAATAATTCTTTGATGTTTTTTTCTACAATTTTATTTGGCACTCGAGTACTTTTCTAACGAAGAATAGAGTGATGGACATGGAGAAATGATATTTAAACCATAGAGAGGTGTACACCCTAGACGCTTATAGAGTGAAAGCAAAAAAAATATATGAAAAAATGAAATGATTGATACAAAGAAAAAAGAAAATGTAAGATGTCCACCTTTTTTTGTTGGTGTATAACTCTAGACATGGTTAGTGTACGTAGCTTGGCACATCTTGCTAGGCTCCGGTTCAAATGTTATCTTCAATTTTACACTAGCAGTATATAGTATGTTTTGAATTGCGTAAAACTTTATTCTGTTGCCCCCTTCCTGAGCATTCCTTGCCATGCGTGCTACTTGATTGTTGTTTTTTCTTTTTTCATCTAAATCACTAATATATGAAAGTCCACCGAACTTCCATTAATTTGATTCAAGCCGATTTGACTCACTATTCCAACAATAATTTTTTACATTCGCAAAACTCAAATAAATCAAATTCAAGATCTTGGTTAAAATAACTAGAAGCAATTACTAGAGTAGAGACGATTAAAAATTCAATACCGAGTGTCTTTAATACACTAGTTACTAGTTAGGAAGACGCAATCATGAATGAATTATCTGTCTATACAGTACTCAGCAAAAAGAAAGTAAAACATCATTTCAGGGCTTCAACAGATATCTCCCCGCCTTTCAAATATCCCCCAGTGGCCATCCATACTTACATTTTAACCGTGGCAACGTGTGGGCACTTACCGAGAGTATTCCACAAAATATAGTCCCCAGCATTAATCTGGTTATGAACAAGAAATAATACAAAGCAGGAACAAATGACATTCGAAACTCCATGATGCAGAAAACCTTTGGAGAATAAAACAAACAGTGTAAACACATACCTGAGTAGAAAACTCCACAGGTGCTTTAACAGCTGGATATATGCTCACCTGCAAAATACACAGACGATCAGTTGGACAGCCAAAGCAAATGGATGACAGTATCAAAATGTAAAAATTTCGGCATGGCTGATGACTCGTCTTCTCGATATATCCTCTGAGCTAATACTTAGAAATTCCACAAATTAACAAGGACAGGTTGTACAATATATTCATACTACGGAAACGGCTTTGGAACAACTAAAAGACATAGAAACATAGATTAATCATCCATTAATAGAAACATAGATTAATCATCCATTATGCTAAACTAGCATATATTTGCGAAATTGTAACAAAATCATGTGGATCTTAATTATTTATCTGAAATAAGAGCTCTGGCCAAAACAGACTCCTAGACTCACAGATTTAGGATCAACGGAAATTCCAGATACGGATGCCCCAACAATCTTGAAGGATACCTGTCAAAACAAGTAAATACATATAAGAAACTTAGCATACTTTCAAAAATATGCAAGCCTATCCAAGTACATGCTCCGCATTTTGTCATTATCATTATTACAATTATTACTACTAAGTACTACTACTACTACTACTACTACTACTACTTATTGAATAATCACAGCAACACAATTATCCAGAGGTCTAGTAGTGAAATATTCTCTCCTTTCTCTTCTCGTCCAATCCCTAATATTTCAACACTAATAAGACAATGATATGATGATATACTGACATGATAAAATTATCAAAAGCATAAACTAATCTAAAACCGAAAAAAAAAAAGAGAAGCAAACCTCATTTGACATAAAAAAAAATTGCATCAACTTAATAAAATATCAAAATGATATGATATAAAAATGGACAGGTTAGTACTTTCGCATAATTGTATGCCTGCCAGCAGAATGGCTCGTCTAGATCAACTGGAGGAAGATCCTTGTTCATTTTCTCCATCAAATGTTCTTCATTAACTATGTTGCTAGCATTTTCTGCCTCATTATCACTATCTTCGTCAGCAATGATTCCAAAGGACCTAGTGGAAGACAAACTTTGGGTTTTCCATGGTGCAAACTTGACTGTTCCCGGGAAAGTCACCTCAATACTTTTTCCAGTCAGTCCTCGTCCACTTGTCACTATTTTCCACTCTACAGAGTGATCTGTAGTTGAAACTGCTCCCACAGAAGGAGTCCCATCCAAAGATACAATCCTCCTCCTAGGAAAGGGCATAATAACAGTACAGAAATCCATTGTCAAAGGAGCCTTATAACCTTCCATTAGATGCAACTTGAATAGAAATGCACCTTTGTCCTCAGAAACCATTGACAACTGATAGAATCCCTTTACAGGTGGTCCAAGGGCACAAGTTGCCTGATAACGCATCAACACAAAATTACCTAATGGAGGAGAAAACATCACACCCTGCTTATCCAAACCTTGATCTGAAACTTGAGCACAAGGGTGATATGATGAAACCTCAAGGTTGGCTGTGTTCACTCCTGCCAAGGGGAATGACACATCAGGCAACCCTTCCAGCTCAGCTCGACAATTCATTTGACCAGAAACCGATACAATATCTGGAATCTCATCTCGGTCATACAGAGCTGCATGAACAGTCTCGTGAATTGTAAAAACTATTCTCTGCTTTCCTTTGTATAGATATGGCTTCCAAGCTGGCTGCTTCTGGTCGGCAGGAGGCAAATCTGATGCAGAAAAGCCAATGGCCTTAATATTAAAAATATTGGAATAATTAAGGTCCAAAGGTGTGCCTGTATACAAAATAAACACTCATAGAATAAATTTACAAGCAATAAATAACTGCAAGCTTATCTCGAAGAAACACTGCAAAAATGAGATGAGAAATACCATAATGAAAAGTACCAACCAAATGGCATTGAACTACTTATAAATGTTCTCAGTGCATCTTTATCCAAAAGCCTGGACCCAACTTTTAGGCTATCCGCTGTAACTGATCCCGGAACAGCTGCACTCGAAGGGGCAGAAGAAGCAGCTGATGGAGCAACAGGTTTTGCCCTGGAAGAGATGCCTATACTACCAGTTAGTGAATCAAACAGCCCTCCAACAGAAGGAGCTGCACTCACAATCACTTCAGGTTCTACTATGTCACCAGTAATTATGTCACCAATAGCATGGGCTATCATAAATGCCCTGCATAAAGAAAAGAAAAAGTAATATGGTATCTCTCTTGAAAATTTCATACAATGAAGTAAAACTCCACTACCACAAATAGTTCAAAGAAGCTCTATGGTAGTGCAATCAATTTGGTATATAAGAAACCATGGATGATATTATATCTCTAACAATGCCGACGGAAATCTAGTTCCAACAAGAAAACAAAGCCCACTATTATCTTTTGCGCCAATCACTTCTGTCAAAAAGGAAACAATCCTTAAGCATACCGCTGCTAACTTCTTAATGCAAATAATAACTTAATCAACAGTTACAAGATGCAAGCTAGTTGGGGGCTCCAATTCTATATCATCTACCAATGCTAGCTGATCAGAACCATTACTCTGTACAGATGAGGAAACCTTTTAAACAAACATTTTCAAAATTCCGTTAATGAACACGACCGACTCGATCAAAGAAATATATAAAGCAGCAAGTGATAGTCTTCCGGTATGGCACAATTCATGAATGTTAGATCCAGCTGCAAGTAAAGTAACTTACCATACCCTGTTATTGACGGAAGCTCGAGCAAGAGGGAAGACAAACCATCATCGAGACCAAGAGCAGTTCCACAATCAGGTCTTTTACATAACCTTGCATAAGCCTTTAAATGCCTGGGCTCAACTAATGGCAGAACAAGTATATTGAAATGGCCCCTAATGTGCAAGATTAAAGGCCACAAGAGATTCTTACGGTCCTCCTCTTCTTTGTTAATGTAAAGACCTACGATATGGCGAGTAATAGGATCATCAACCCAAGAATCCGATCCCGGAGATGAATGGCTTTTGCGTATGCCAAATCCTTGTGCAGATCCTTCCCTACACAAAAGTAGGGATAGTTAATTACCATGAAAAATCACCCAGAAAATGTGAAGAAATGAGATTCAGTTAAAAAAAAAAAACGAACAAACCTATGTTTTCGGTCGAGAAAAGCATCAGCTAGGTCAGAGTCGTAGGGTAACGAAGAGAAGAGGTGATCGGTCTCAATCTCAATCTCGTTGTGGGAGTTGCAAGCAGCTCGCCAACGCTTCTCTACAACCGGAAATCTCCTAATATAGAATAAAAGGAAAAAAAGATTAAAATATAAAATAAAAATCACGAAGAAGCGAAGAGCGTGATAGGGAGTTAGGAGTTGAGGGAGAGAGAGAGAGAGAGAACCTGGAGAAAACGACAGCGTCGAGGTTGTTGAGAATCCAGATTGCTCTGATGCTGCATCCACCGGCCATGCCGGAGCCTGCTACTCCTCCGATCACGCGTTGCGGTTGCGGACGGAGACACCACTCACGCTGAGAACAGGAGCCAGTATCTTCTCACCGAACATACACACACACAGAGTAAAAATATAGGTTGTAAATTTATCTATCAAATCAACCACCCAATTATCCGGTTCCCCACTTCCTCATCACATCTTCACTTGTTCCCTTCCAAGTGTTAACTCCACATCTCACAAAATGAGTATCAATGCTGGCCATGCCTGAGCAAAATATAGGAAAAAATAATCTAAAATATTGTCGGATAATAATTTCTTAAGATGTGAAAGTAAACTTAAGGTACTTGAATATTTAAAGTGGGAGTAGATTGGATTAGTATTTCGAAACCTTAAATGGTAAGGAATCAAATTCTCTCCTTTTAAATACTTACCAAGTTAAAAGTAGAATTTGAAGTTATAAGAACAACTTTGTCATCATATTTTAGACGAGGAATAAAAGATGAATATTTTGCCTTTAACCTTCAATATTATTAATTTAGGGTTAGTTTATTTTTGAAAAAAAATTCCTTATTTTTTCATACATTATTAATTCAATGAATTGTTTATATTATACTTGTTTTTGAAAAATAAATCTCATTTTTATCTAATTGTTTATATTATACTCATCTTTTTAAATTTCTCCTTTCTAAAAATGAGAAATCGATGTTGTATTTTATCGTTGTTTCTTCATTTCGCAGTAATTCACCAATCTCCTTTTTGCTTCTTCATTTCGTCATAATTCACCAATCTCCTTTTTGCATATGCCAGAGATGCTCCATGCATAAGCGCCCTCCTCTTCTATATCCTAACTACTTCACTTTCACTTACTAAAAATTTAGTAGAGGATGTATCATTACTCGTTCCGTACTAGAATAGATTAGGCACGGAAGTGTATACAATTTGCAAGCTTTTCAATTCAGAAAACGTCAAACAAATAGCAAATGATTTGTATGTATACATGTATCTTGTTTCAGGGAGCATTATATTAAGCAAGGTTGTAAATCCTGCATTCTTGATCACATTTTCGTACAGTACAAGACACAAAAGCACCAACACCATGGTGGTGTCTATTTGCAGATGAGGTGCACCATTCAGGTTGGACCAAATCGTTTTTTGAATAAGTGGTGTCTCTTTGCCGGATCTTTCGGCTTGCTCTTAATCTGTCCTTTGCCTTTGTGCCCAGTACTGCAAGCAAAAGGAAGCAAATCATGGCCAAAGATCTATAAGTTGGTATCAATCTAGTTAACAGATCAAGGTTCTAAATAACTCTAAAGACAACCTAAGATAGATTAACACAGTAAACTTTATTGTAGCATGCGAATAAATAGGATAACACACCTATACTCCATGTAAACCATCCCTTTTGCACCTGACATTGCACTCATTGATCCATGAGATCGACGGGCATTGTTAAGAGCTATTTCATCACTATCTTCTTCTAGTTGTTCTAATCCAACAGCATCATCACCAGCACTCAATACCTAATACATACACGTCAGTTATTTCCCAGTCAACAATTTAATTTGGAGTCAAAAGGGAATGAAGATGGAAACCTTTGAAAGAAGTGCCAGTTGGTCCTCAAGACGATGATAGCTCAAACGAGACCCTTCATCAGATGGAGGCAAGCTTGTAATTACCTGTCAAGTACATCGAAAGCTAAGCATATACTCATTGAGATCTAGACACGAGAGTTTTTGTCGCCAACATAAATTACAAATGATCAAGCATGGTCTTGCAAATACTGTTAATTACAACTTTTGTACACTATTGAGCTCAACAAAACCCGGCAATTATGCATTACTTAATCCAATGTTCGGTATCAGAGAATCGGAAAGAGAAAAAAAAAAGTGACCCTGTATTTGTATTTAGAGTTGATTGACTCCAAACATATTAGCTAGTTCCTTTCCTTTCCTTCCATTTCTTTCTCCCCAAACATTGCATATCATACCATGATTCTGGAGTACTTTATTTGAAGAAGCAATTTGAAGATAGCACACATCACATACACCACAAGAAAAGCTTATTTCATTCATAAGTGCTTCAGCACGGTATGCCTTGATTCAAGTTGTTCTCTAATTCAAGAGCATAACCTTTTTTACAGTAGCGAAGATCATCATAGCAGAGCGGCAACTAGAAGAAGTTGTACTAGAGCAACAGTTTATGAAAGGGAAGTTTGGCACATTCCAAACTCAAAAGTTAATTCTAAATAAGATAATAAATCACTCCTATCCAGAATACAGTAAAGCAAATGAATATACTAATGTCTCTTAAGTCTTAAAGAAAAATAACTACACGTGCAGCATGTAGTGAACATAAAAATAAAGAAAATACCTTAAAACTATAACCCTGATCAATTAAAAATTGTTGCCTCTTAGTTGAGTAGTACATCTCCTGCAAACCCAAGCAATGAAAAAAAGGTACATTAAACCACAAATACCTTGTATGATAATTAAAGTTGTATTTTCCAATGACATTATGATCCTCTGATTCAAAAATACAAGGCTCAGCGTAAAATAAATGTACCTGGGTATCGGTCGATACAAGGGAATAAAAAAATGCATTATACTCTTCTTTACCCCCTGCCATCCTATCCTGAAGCTTTCCCTGCCATTTAGTTGATTAATTTAAATATGTCAGCCACTGCATTGGTACATGCACTATTGACAGACAACATTAATATATAAGCGCAGAGAACTTCCAACTTCCCACAACCATCATCTAAAGTTTAGAATTTCACCCCAAGGGAGTGGGATATATGGACGACAACCAGTACTTCCAACTAAGTAAGAAAATTATGAAACACGAAAATAGTAATATTACTCACCAAAATCTACTAATCAGAAATAAAAATACACATAAGAAAAGTTCAAAAACTTACCTTGGCCCTAAGAATACGACCCAGACGTTGGGCTTCTTGACGTCTTGAACCAGCATGTGAGGAGATTTGAATGATCACATTGGCTTCAGGAATATCAATTGAGTTGTCACCCACCTGGGAATATGTTACGTCCCCTGAATATGTTAGAACAGAAGAGAGAATTGAGGCAAGGAAAATTCCACCCTTGCCCTTCAGTTATTACATCAGAAGAAAGGAAAAAAATAACGAAGACCAAGTCGAAGATCAAGTCAAAGAGCAAGTCAAGATTTCAGAAAAGGATAAGTTAGGATTGATTAGTTAAGATAAGATTTGATTGTTAGTTAATAGGATTAGTTAGGATTGATTAGTTAAGATTTGATTTGATTGTTAGTTAATTTTAATATTAGGATTCTGTTAGGGGATTTAAAATTAGATCATATCTTTTATCTTTATCTTTTATCTTGTTAGATAGGGTAGTTAGGAAACAAAGGTTATAAATAGAGGAGCTCTCAACGGGTTTAAGGGAGAAGGAAATCAGGACTAGACCAGTCTAGACACCCCCCTAAAAGACTCATCTATTGCTATTTCTTTTCTTGTTATTTTAATATTCAAGGAGAGTAACCTCTACGGGCGCTGTCCATCAATAAAACTTCGTTTTATATAATTTCCTTAAGTGTGATTGATCCCAGTTGTTACAAAATATTAGAAAGGATGCGAGGATTAGATTATCAAATGTCATTCTTTACAAAGATGTTATAAGGGAATCACCCATAATATCAATAATATCAAACAGAACGCACTAAGGCAGACAATGACTTTCACAAACCTAAACTAACACAACAAAACTCAAAAATATATCTATTGAGAATTTTACATTCATGAATGTCAATATGATACGCCAGTTTGGGCTTCGACATATCTATGAAAAGTAAAGCAGATAAGCCTCAAAGTAAAAGTAAAGAAACCTGGAAAAGATACCTTGGAGAGAAAAACAGTGTTTACGTCTTTGCTAGTTTTGAATGCTTGTAGAATTTTTGTCCTCTCAACATGGCTGCAGACAACACACACATCAGAATATAAGGTCCAAAACAGAACCCAAAACATTATTTGTTTATATATAAAGAAACAAAATAGTATGTCAGCGGGACCTTGTAGCGCCATATATCATTGGTTTGCGGAGTTTCATGGCATACTCAGTGAGAGCAAAAAGATTATCAGCAAAGACTATAATTTTATCACCACGTGCTCTTTCGTGGTAATTTATGAGAAACTCACATGCTCTGAACTTATTTGGATTCATCACATAAAGTGCCTGCACATGTAAAGATCATCAGTTAGGGAGAGTGAATTCAAACAAGTAAACTAGGGAATTTTTTAGCAGTTGAAACTTGAAAGTACTCGTAAAAAGATTTTTCAATCCATTAACCAAACAACCTTAACAGAAAACGGAATCTATCATGGAAACTAATGATAAAATCTTTGGCAAAACCAACAAATCGTAATTGCTTATATTTAATTTCTACTGCAAAGATCAATGACATTCCAAGAGGCCTTGCCTGCCTCTTCTTGGAGTTTTCTTTCTTCAGATACTCAGCAAAAAACTCTTTTGTCATTGGACACCATACTTCAGCACACTGAACATTTGCAATAAATCCACCTTTTACTAAATCTAACCAATTTGCCTCGTACAGCTTGGGACCAATTAGGAAGTTCAGATCTGTAATCCTTTCGTCCTCTCTCACAAGTGTAGCTACAATATTAACAGTCAAGACCTCACTCCCAACAAAAAAAAGGCTAAGTCATAGTCTCGGTGATATTAACACAAAATGGCATACCTGTAAGCCCAAGTTTGCAGTGAGATTTAGTGATACTTATGACTTTTCGAAACATATGGGCAGGAACCACGTGTACCTGTTTATTATGCAATGATATTATTCATAAGGAACAACCTTAAGAAGTCAGGCCATAAGGATATAAGCATAAATTTTCATGATTACCTCGTCCATGAGGAGCAATCCCCATTCCCTGTTTCTTATTTCTTCAATGATCTTTTCAGATTCTTCAGATCGTTTACCACCAAAAGCAACCATATTATATGTTGTCACAACAACTCCAGCATTACCGCGGAATCTCTCTTTGCTGTCAGATGTAAAACGACAGATTTGTTCCTCTCGGATAGTTGACCATAGTTTAAACTGAAAAGCCCACTGATCTACAGAGACAGCATTTGTTGCCAAACAAAGGCAGCTCTTTTTTATCCGGCTAGCTGCAGAAACACCAACTAGGGACTTTCCGGCACCACAAGGTAGAACTATTATACCAGATCTTGCTCTACCTGAGTGGTAGACAATAAAATAGCACTCAGAAGTAATTTATGTTTTAATGTGCATTTACATAGTGCAAACATTAATGTTGCTGAAGTCATGCCAAACCCCACACAGCCACAAGGTATAAGGTCGGCCTTTGCATTGTCCACGCTTCAAGCTCAATGGACTTACAAGTGAGTGGGCATTTTAAATATAAAAGTCATTCAATTGCCTCTACCAGCAACTTAAGCTTTTGGGAGAGATGGTTCTTGATAGAACCATTTTGACAAAATGATGGCATGGAAATTTAAACATAAGACCTACTGTGAATTATCGAAACCTCATACAATTAGCTCATTCCTTGTGGCTTCCAACTAAAAAAATGCAATTGACCATTGATTCAAAGCTTGCATACTTCTGAAATATGTTGCAAACTCCGTATGTTTTCTTATACCAAAACTTCAATTTTCCATCACATTACTACATGGTGATGGTTTAATGCTAGGGCTGAAAATTAGTCTCCAAAATATGCAAAACTTGAACATTGTTTTGTACATCTCAAGTCAAAAAATTCAAGAAGTTAATTCAATCAATTCAAAAAAAAAAATTTACCATTTCCAAACATTTTGCTAAGGCTCTTCTCTTGATATGGTCGTGGTTGTGCTTGAGGCTTTAATTCCATATCGAGGTCTGGGTTCACCTGCAGCATTAAAAAAAATCACTAAACATATTGATTATAAACCTAGAAGTTTCTTTAGCAGCACAAGCATGTAAACCATTACTCACTGTATCATTTCTGAAGTCATACTCCTCCAACATGGGATAATTCAATGCATTTGGCAAGCACCGTTGCTTTACATTTTCAACCTGTATGAAAATCATAGAAAAACTTTAATAGAAGAATATTTTGATGTTAACCAATTGCAATTACTTATTCTGATTTCTGATAACAATCTAGTCTACTCTTGAAAACAATTATCATTAAATTTGCCACAAAATCTTAATTTTCATACAAGCTAAACTCATGGAATATTTTGGCACCTCATTAATTGAGTTCTACAGTGCAACTCAAGCACTTTAAGTAACGTTGACCCCTCCCCCCCCACCGAAAAAAAAAAAGATGAATTTTATCATTTGGGTGATGTCAGTTGTATTAAAAAAAAGGGTTAAGGGCTCTGTGATAAAATATAACGCAATTTTTTCCAAAAGCTCACACCTAAGTTACCTGAGAAGGATCTACTTCAAATGAATGAGCTTCTTTCTCTTCTGCAGCTGCTGCCACTTCAGCTTGATTTATCAACTCATCATGAGTGCCTTCAATTTCACCCGCAGCTTTGCTGATTGTAAATCCATCTCCATTTGTGCCCTAAACAAAGAAACAGCAACATGGAATTTGCATTTCACTTGTACATGGGGAAGAAGTAGCAAGACGAATGCACACTGCAAGACATAGTATTATACTCATAGCAATGTTAGCAAATGCAATTCATGGCCAAAAAAATATATCTTTCATGGTTTTACCAGAAAATAATCAATAAAAAGAGAAACTACCTATGATTTAGCAAAGCAGCCATTTCAAAACACGGTAGCAAATTTTATTTTATTTTTTGGTTTACAAACATGGTAGCAATTTAGAAGAATGTTTGATGTGTTTGACAAACAAGAAACCAGACCGCATCAAGGGACGTCGATCCAATTATGAACCACAAATATCCACTCACATGCAAAAGCTAAAACTGTATTTACAGGTTGGGCAACAAATAAGCCAATAATACCTAAAGATCATGCATTGAAAACATAGTTCTGTACCCATCACCAAAGCCTCGGACCAAATTTAATAAATCAAGCTATTATCTGGACATGAAAAGGATATTAAACAAAAAGGCCAACCTAAACCACCCTAACATGTTAAATAGAGCCCCACAAACAAAAAATATGATCACAAACCTCAGACATAATCCTTGCTCGAGATATAGCTTCATCCCTAAGCAATGTCTTCAATACCTGCAAAATTTGGTGTAATGAACCACCTAAGATCTTAAAAGGATTTGCAGAGATTGCTAAGGGAAATACAAGATGATGGGATAGTAAGAATAGCATTTCCATACCTCAGGAAATGGAGACTCAACAAAGTAGCGATTCTTCTTAAGCACCAGCTTCACTTTGCCATAATTTGCAGTGGAATCATGTATGAATTTAATCATCTCATTGGGAAGCTTAATCTTGGATAACTTGTTCAAAACAGCTATGATTGTTTCTGTTTCTAGACCGACAGAAACAGCAGCATACAGCGAGTGCGGAGTGAGGTTGTATTCATGCATTGACTCTGGCCTATCCATCATCATCACACAAATCGAACATAAAATTATCAATTTAATAATATGATATGCCATTGCACTGGAGCTACCTCCCTCCTATATCAAAATAAAATAGTATTCAAAAAGAATGAAAAAAGATCAGTAGCAACCTGCAAACAGGCTCGGCGATGGCAATAAGAAAATCGTAAGCTTGCTTGTACAAAGGAGAGAAGGTCTCGAGGAATATGCGGCCATTGCCACAGGCCCACAGAGGGCGATTGAGGTGATCCTGTTTCAGCTCTAATTTGCTAAAATCTTTGGTTCTGCCATCTGATTCATGCCAAAACCCATCAATCCAGTATCATCTTACAAAAATAACAATCCCCAAAAAGTAAAAACAAAAAACCTTAATACTGCAGAGGTTAAATGAATATTACCGTCATCATCGTATGCTTCTTCACCTCCATACACGTCATCATCGTCAGCAATTCCTCTTTGACTATCTTCCTGCTGCAAACAACATCAGCAGTGCAGCAAACGAGAAAATCAAGAGGAAAAAAAATGAAATCAAAGATGTCCGAGGTGAACTTACGAATTTAGCAGAGGCCTTGAGCTTTTTGAAAGGTCGGCCCTTTTCACCTGCAAATATCAAATTGAAATAGAAAAATCTTGATTAATGCATTTGGTTGGATTTGATGGGTGGATTAGAAATTTAGAATGAAGAATAAAGTACCGTATCCCATGATTCCAAGGAGTTAGATTGGAGTATGAAGTTTTTGTTAGTTTATTTCTTATTTTTTAAAATAAAATTCTTCTCTATGATCAGTGTTCGTCACTGCAGCAACTCAGGTTGATGAATTACCAAGAAACAAGAAATTAGAACCTGAAAAAATGAATGAATGAGTGAATTTTCAGACAAAAGAGTGAGTGATCTATGTATTTATACATGTTATGCTCTGCCACTGCTAACAACAACAATCAAGCAAAAGATACATAGGATAGCAGCTCTAAACAAATAAAAAAGATCTGAATGATTAACTTAAATTTTTAAGGTTCTAGGACACTGACACATAAGGCACATTGGATAAAATGGCACAGGTCACCGAGGACAGGTTCACCTGCTTCAATCCTTTGCAGAATGTTGTCTGTAAAAGCTTAAAATCAGTGCAAGATGACTGTAACACATGCACTGTAATAACATATCTACACAAACATATGAACAACTTTATGATGAGGCACAAGCCAAGCCATACAACTTTGGTCAGGCGGAACCCTCCAATTTTTAGAATTATATATTTTCCCCCATAGTCCTATTTAGAAATGTCACCAAGATTAAAAAGGGTCTTCAAGCAGCTTGAAGCAAATCACAAAGGGGCTCTGTTTATAGATACTCTCCTCAAAATAGCAACAACGTTCAAGTGAAATTTCATAGAATCTAATTCCCCCAAGATAATTCTCAGTCAAAACAGCTGCACGTTTATGCACTCTACAAGATGATCTAGTCCGAATTACAAACAAGGGAGGCTTGACCTTCCAAACCAAGGATTTGTTAGAAAGCTACATGCATTTATGGATTAGAATTTATAAGTTCATAACGCAATTTCTATGCAGCCAGCTGTGAAGTACAATGTCCAGCATTACCAACATAAAGCATGAAAAAATATTGCATGAACGTAGAATTCTTATTATGATGCATTCAGAGAAAAAAAATTCTTATAACTGAGGTACTGCATAATCTTTTAATTTAAATGAAATGAATGTAATGATTCCATCTCCAAGTTCAGCAACCTTTGAAAATTAACCGCATGATCTGCTGAAATACTACAGCCATTTTCTTTGCGGTGTCCTCTAGCTTCATATTTATTAATCTTTATAATTATCTTAATTTAAATATTTTTGCTTGATTGGTTTTATTCTTGAAACTTTTATCACAGGCAATTTCCCTAGATGCGTCATTCAGCATAGATCATGATCGACAATTTGATCATAGAGATTTTATATGCAACCTAAATAACATGAACCTTCAATTATCTCAATCAAAAAAAGAAAAATGAACAACAACACAACCAAAATAAACACAAATTCAGAAACCGAAGGCAAAAACGCACATCTGCAAACCTAAATAAACAATCACAACGATACCGATAGATCAAGGGATGGCTGAACATAAATGAAAATTTGGGGGGGATGAGGGGGGACGGGGAAAAGGGCTCACGAAACGGAAGCTACGGCGATGAACTGAGGGAGCTCTTAGATCCAACAACGGCGGCGATGGAACTTCGATGATTTTTTTTTTTTTTAGCTCATGACATCGACGAATTTGGGTGCAACGATTTTGATGATGAAACAGATGCACGTAATTTAATAAATAGATTAGAAGTGTTAATCTTAATAATTATAAGAATTATTAAGAACAAATCATGTTATTAATTATAAAATGACCTATTTTTTATTCTCATATTTGTATTTTTAAAAAAAGTTTAACTTTGATGCATTACATTATAAAAAAAATTACACGCTCGGTCAATTAATTTATTTTGTTTAGACAACCTTTTAAGGAGTGAGTGTCATAATCCAATTAATTTATTTAGATTCCATAACAATATAAAACTCTTTAACATGGTTATTGAATTAAAATTAAATTCTTTCAAAAATCATTTTCATCTTCCATTTTACAATTTTTCTTTGGACAGCGTTCCATTTTACAGATGTCAAAAAATATACGCATCATAAAAATGTAATTTATAGTTAATAAAAACAAAGAGATTTTTCAGTTGAATCAAAAGAAGAAGAAAAATGAGGTTAATTTTTATTTATCGATAATATAAATTTTCTTTTACATTATCAACCAATAAAATTATCACATAACATACATGTTTCTGACATTTTTAAAAACTATGCATATCAAAAGATTTGATTAGATAATAATATAAAAAAATTTATATTGTTAATGGATAAAAACTAAACTCTAAAAACAAACAAAATATCCTATAATAATTTAAATTTATTCAATGACTTAACTTTTGTTCTTGGTTGAAATCACTTGTATCCTCTTATTAAATGTATTTTTTTTAGTTAAATCATGCTAGAAAGAAATGCCTAAGGCCTCACGGAGTCAGGGATTTTTTTACAAGTATATTATCTAAAATATAATAAATCCTTGTAATATACATATGATACAAGATTTATAATTATATGTCGACGATGGATGAAATCGCCATGGATGGTGGTGATTTCAGCACCCACCGTACTTGAAATCGCCACACCTAATAACGATTTCAGCCCATTTTTTAAAAAAATAATTCAGAAATCGTCATACACTATGGTGATTTCAATTTTTCGACCCATGCGTTTGTAAAATTCGTATCCAACTCATTTGTTGAGCAACAATTATATTATAAACCATACAAAAGTTAATGTCCCTCAGAATAGTTCGCTCGCAGAAGGGGTTGAAACTTAGGAAGGTCCTTAACAGTGATGAAGCACTTATTTACTATAGCACTTGTCTTGGCCAAAAAGTTAGCACAAGCATTCCCTTCTCTTATGGTAGGGGTGTATATGAATTGGGTCTGCATTAATACGAACCCGATCCATATTTGGACTGAGCCAAGTATGAAGATCCAAATCCAACCTTAGGCCCAAATAGACTCAATCATCTTTTGGCTGAGTTAAAATCGAGTTTGGAGTGGGCCTAAAATAGGACAATGCTATCTAAAACCAAAAAATAAAAAATGGCATCCATTAAAAAATGAAGTTGAAAAAATTGCAAACCAACTATTCCATTTTTCATTTTGCTTCCTATTTAAATAACCATCATAGTTCTTAATTAAACACTCATTAATTTCAAACACAACAACAAAATGACATAAAATTTTTAATCTTAGCATTCCCATTCAAACTTCAATAGTTTTAGTGCAAATCACAAACAACAAAAAAATAATGGGTGCATTCATTAATATGCATAAACTAAGAAAATTGCAGCAAAACATACTTCATGTGCTAGGTTTCTACACACCAAAATAGACATATGGTTTAACTATAATAGATTATCCAAAAAATGTTGCGCTATAATATGGCTTTTAGCTTTTTTATTCCAAAATAAGGTAGCCAACATCCATTTGCAATCAATTTATGGTCATGACATCCTGTTGTGAACTCACTTCTTGTGATTGAAATGTATTAGTAGAAACATCTATAAAATATATGAAGTTAGCATCTAAATTAGGAGTGTACATGAGTCGGGTTAGCCAGGGTTGCCTTTACCCGAACTCAGCCCTATATTTATACTAAATCGATTTTAAAGACTCAAACTCGACCATAAACCCGAATAGACCCAATCATCTTTAGGCCGAATGCTTTGGACTAGCCCAGATTAGCGGGTCGGACTAAGTTTTGTACACCCCTATCACAGGGTATGGGTGATTGAGACATTCCAATTCTAAATATCGCAAATAACTGAGAGATGGATGTGATTGTTCTATATTGATAACACAAATCATATAATTTCTATAGATTCACTCTCACACCAAATATGTTAAAAACCATGCTCCCAAGCCAAACAAAGGTCAAAACGAATCACTAAAAGGAGTTATGGTAAAAGGTTGTCAGCGATACCAATTACTTCCTTAAAACTTTCCGTTCTTAATTTTTTAAATTCAAGCATGTTTTTTTATTGAAAAAATAATATTTTAAGCTTTATTATAACTTTGTGGTCAAATCACAAATTATTCGCTAAAGTTGGATTTTTTTTTTTTTTGAAATTCACATATAAATTTTTACAATCTATTGAGTAAAACACTTTTACACTATTATTTAATTAGTTTTTTTCACATAAATAAAAGTAATTAATTCTCTCTTCTACTTAAAAGATTACGCATATAAAATAATTTGATTTAACACCGTGAATAATAACTAAACTCTTATTTTATATAGTTGTATACGTTTGAATTTTGAATATGTTACAATTTAAAATTTGGAATACTTTTTAACATTACTAACCCCAAACATAACATTATGTTTACTCTTTGGATTTGAATTTAAAAGTAAGACTTATTCTCACTTTAATAATCAAATTTAATGATCAAAGAGTGAGATCTCTCATTTTAAAGAACTTGACCCTTCTCTATCTTTTTTTTCATTTTCGAAAGTGTTCTTTATTTTTCTAGCTAAATATTTAATACTATTGAAAAATAAAGTTGTATGAAATTTAGTGTCTATTAAAAACAATATCATAAATTATTAAATAATTAAAATTTAAACGAATGAGTTATAAAA
The DNA here is from genome assembly GCA_003254905.1 of Nissolia schottii. Classification (NCBI taxonomy): domain Eukaryota; kingdom Viridiplantae; phylum Streptophyta; class Magnoliopsida; order Fabales; family Fabaceae; genus Nissolia; species Nissolia schottii. The sequence continues at coordinate 1,782,742 of QANU01011901.1, forward strand.
ATTAAAACGTTAAGAAGTTATTTACCAAAGGTAAAGCAAATCCTACTAATGTGTTGAAGACAAGTATAAAATATTTTATTGATCATATCAAAATCTCCACTTGTAATAGCTCGATTTTTTTTTTTTGGGTAACATTAACTGCTTGAATATAATAAACAAAGTAAAAAGAGGAAGGAATGAGCATCCTCTTCCTCTTCCTCTTCACCAAAAATTAGTATGGATGGAAGAGGAGTGGGATACAGAGGAAGAACGAGAAAACAATAGAAAGGTAGATATTACAGAAACTATGCAAGCATCCCCATTTGAAAAAATAATTCAAGTTCCAAGCAAAGAACAAGATCTCCTTTAGGAGAATTGAAGCTTAGACCAGTAATAAATATAGCTTGCGTAACAAGATTTCCTGTGTGTTACATCAGTATAAGAATCATAACTCATTCTTTTAACTAAATCTATCTACAAACCGTGCTACTGTTTACAATATTTATTTATCTAACCCAAGTTTCTACACTCTTCATACCCTTATTAAAAAGAATCATCCTCTAAGGAACCAAAGAGCTGCTTAATTTACAACATATACAGCCATGCATCCTACTATTGGCTCATCTTTTATGGTAGCAAGATCAGGCTGCAAGTTGCCAGCAGCTTTATTTACAAATCAAACTGAAAAAAGCTCAAGATAAATAAACGTATACCAAAGGTCTAAAGGTCCACACACAAGTAGGCAATAACAGAGCCTGCCCGTCGCCTAGTCCGTTGGCTAACCTTCCACCTCTCAACCAGGACCTTCTTTATATTTGGACAGCTAGAAACAACAGTGGCCACTCCAGCTGAAGTTATGCCAGAGCAATAAACCATGTGACATGACTCCATCATGGTGCAACTTTTCACAAGATGTGCTAGACCAACATCTGTAATTTGTCGGCAGTGCGAGAGCACTATTTCTTTAAGCAAGGGACAGTGTTCTCCAAGCTCAGCCATCGCCATATCACTCAAATTCTGCAATTGTGGTGAAAAAAAAGAAAGGAGAAAGTTGAAGAAACAAGTAATAAAACTTCTAAAGGGTATAGCAGGTTGACCAACTTGGAGATTCTCTGTAACTAATTCCTATAAATGCATAGTGAAATATTGAATCTTTCCATATAGGTATTCATGATTTGCAATGCAGTTGAGGAGACTATATAAAGAATATCCATGCTAGCATTTATGCCTAGAGCAAGGCTTTGGTATCAAGTGTCTCCAATATGCTATATATGCAGTCCTTAACCATGTGAATGTGTTTCATCAACAATAGTTTAGTGAAACAACTATGATGGAATCAAGAAACCACAAAATAACTCTAGAAACAGAAAACATTATGAAAATTTAAAAGTAAAAAAAGAGAAGGGACATATGAAACTTAAAAAAAGATGTTCTTTTGATATGGCAGAGATGAGCACATACCTGCAGTACACTCACGTCTAGATAACAGAGTTGAGGACACGCCCTTGCAATGGCTATCACCCCAGCATCTCCAACTCGATGACAACCACTAACATTCAAATAAGTAAGCGAACAGCCCTCCGCTACTGCAACAAGAGCCCCATCCCCAACCCTAGTAATTTAACAAATGAGGTTAAGATAGAGATTCTCCACAGAAGTCACGTCAGAAAATAAGTACTAAAAGTCTAAAACTATCAACACAATAGGACAATTCAAAAAAGATAGTACATGTAACTGAAAAGGATTTCAGTGGAGATTGGAGAGGAATGAATATAAAAGCAGTAAGGTTTTACCTATCACAGAACCGAATGCTGAGATCAGTTAGCGACTTACAATGCTCACCAACAGCAATGATTCCCTTGTTCCCAATCTAATCACAGTGGAAATAATAAGAGAAAGTGCAAGGATCAAACATATAAACTCTATCATAAAAAATTAATTAGTCAACACCATAAAACGTAGGTTACATTGTGGACTAGATATATCACAGTAACACAGTCTATAACAGGGATCTATCATTGACATTCATTATCAAGTACTACCCTCACAAATATTTTCCTTATATTCCTCATTTTCTCTTAGGATGGAAAAAAGAAGTAAACTTGTTGACTTGCGAATAAACTCGTTGAGGTATGCATAATTTAACCATATCACAAGCCAGACAAGCGGCCTAGAGTTAATAAGGAGTAAAAGTGAATTAAACATGGCAAATCTTACTATGCTAAGAGCCAAATTAACAAGGTCTAGCATGTTGCCTTTAAATTAAAAATGGAGGAGACAGTGCAGGGCTATACACATTGGTTAACTTGAACAATTGGTTATAAGGAACCCTCCCAAAAAAAAAATGTCATTCATTGCAAGCTTCTTAAAGTCTACAGAAGTCCCGACTGATTACCTCATAACAACGACGAATATGAAGTTTCTTTAAATTCTTGCAGCCCCTAGCTATGCCGCACATGGCGTCATCTCCAATGCTCGAGCAATCCACCAAGTTAAGAGCTTGCAAGAATTTGCACCCCTGTCCAACCTCAAGAAGCCCAACATTACCAATTCTTTGGCAGTAAAGCAATGCTAACTCGGTAAGATGCCTGTACATATTGAAAGCAGGCATTAACATCACAAGGGAAAGGTCAATGGCAATACTGAAATTTTTCCGAACTTGTGGCACCAAGTATACTTTCAATATCACGATCTAAAATTCATATTAAGGTGACAGGTCCACAGCATGGATACATCTATCTGAAAGAAGGGATGATAAATTGAATTGATTGAAGTGCAAACAAGATTGACAATTAAAAACACAAAATATCCCAGTTCAAGACAAATTTTTAATGATTCTAGCATGCTTGTGAAACAAAATGAACATATTAATGATTCTAACATTTTCATAGACTAGTTAGCTCAGAGAAAAACTTACTGGCAAGATTTCCCAATGGATTCTAGCCCCATGGTTCCAATGTTGTGGCATCCATTGACTTCAAGATGTGTAAGTTCCTTGCAGCCAGTAGCAATTGCTTCCAAACCCTTGTCGCTTAGGAAATAGCAATCAATTAAAGTCAAATTCTTCAACTTCTTACATCCATTCCCAATAGCATGCAAACCCCTGAATGTAAGACAATATTATGTAATAAAATAGAGTTAGTTAAAAAAAACTTCTTGAAAGAACTATTAGCAGTATGGATAATTGATGATCAGACACACGTGAGAAGAGATTATGCCCACATGTACAACATAAGCATCGCAGTTTAAAAGCTTAAAGGTCATAAAAATAAAATAAAAAAAAGGTAAAGAACAAACAAGGGGAAAAAAAATTGACTGAACATATCTCCCTTAAGGTTGGTAAAGTCATCAATCAAGAAAGAATGTCCAATTTGGACTAAGCTCAGTGTGACTCATAATATATAATACTAATGTAAGAAAATTGATTCCAAGAGAGCAGCTCACTTATCAGTAAATCTCTGAAAACTATATAGTGCCAATAACTCCAGGGACAAACAACTAGTGCCTACAGCTTTCAAAGCATCATCTGTGACATTAATACATTGCAGCTTTAGAGCTTTCAAATTCGGACATCCTTGAGCCACGGCAAGCACCCCTGGATTGTGGATGAACTCAGAATCCAATGATAAGGTCTCAAGGGACCTGCAGTGTGATCCAACTGCTTCCATTGAGATGTCAGTTATTTTGGCACAAGCTGCCACGCCAAGAGATTTCAACGATTTCCCCACACCTAAGGCTAATTCAATCAAACCAGCATCAGTCAAGCCTTCGCAGAATCGCAGATTTAAGTCTTCAAGTTGCTTGCAACACTGTCCGACAGCAGCCAGACCTTGATCTCCAATATAACAGCCCTAAAGGAAAACCTCAGTAATTATGACTACAAATATGCATCATTTGTGCCATTGAACGTGAAGATTGGTTAGCAGACATGGACTCTGTCCAAATAGCAGTTCTATTAAGAAGGAAAAAAATAAAGAATAAAAGATACTTGTGATTAAGTAAAACGTGCGTGCGTTGACCACCATCACATCAAACTTCAGATGAACAATACATGTGGGGCATGATGGAATTGGCAAGTCATTGAACAAAACAGGCCAAGCAATAGAAATAAAAGAAACTAATTAATAATACCTGCAGATCCAAGGCTTTCAAAGAGGTGCATTTGTGAGCAAGGGATTTCAAACCGTCGCTGGAGACGTTAGAACACCAGATCAAGCTCAACCTGTCAAGCTTTGGAAAGCCACCGCCGAGAGCAGCCAAGCCAGCATCGGACAAGCACAGCGATTCGAGATTGGTCTCATCGGTGACGCAATGCACCTTCAGAGACGAAACCACGGATTTGTTGCCGCTCGCTCGTCTTCTCCCCTGAGAAAGGAAAGGATAAGGAACGAACTATCAACACAATCAAATTTCAATTCGAATTCTACATAATGGGAAAGTACTGACGGGATGATGGAGAGGGAGGGGAATGGAGAGGCGCTCGTCAATGTGGAGGTTGCGGAGATTGGAGAAGCGAGAGGGGAGGAGGCGGAGGAAGAGGTCCGGGAAGGCGGAGGCGCCGATGCGGAGGGAGGAACGGGAGAGGCGTTCGAGACGGAGCCAGCGGCGGCAGACGAGGGAGCAGGAGTCGCGGCTGGATTTGGAGGTGAGGTGGCCGAAGATCTCCACCATTAACTCGTCGGGGAGGCACGTGTTGATCCAATCGTGACCTCTCATCATCGCCAAACCTCTCCTCACTTCGCGAATCGGAATTGGAATGAATGAATTCAAAACAGACGGACAAAGAAGGCGGTCCGTTTGTATCTTTGGCGCAAGCGGTTGGGGTTGGTTGGAGAGGACTTTGAGGTGAGGTGAGGTGAGGTGGGCTTTCTATTATGGATTCATTCCTATTGCATTAACTATGCTACCAAAGTACGTGGCCTAGCAGAGCGGTTTTCATAGTGGGCTGCTCCACTCCAAGCCTGTTGACCACGTTCATTTGGGCTACTTTTTTCCAATCTCCCAAACTTCATTTGTTACACATTGATGACTGAGAAATATGCACGCATGTTTGCATGGACAAGAACCACTCTGATTTTCTGGGAATTATTAGTGTGTGTCTATATATATATATATATATATATATATATATATATATCAATGATGATGATAATTAGAATTAACTTTTATGCATTGCGTAATCAATGGGGCAAGTAAGCCGCCCCCGTACGAAAGCTACCCTAAAATTAATTACCAATCTCTTACCAGCATGTCACTAAAAGGAAATATGAAAATCTAGTTATGTACTACCAACTTAGCAGCATTAATTTGTGCTTGAGTAACTCTAGTATCTTTCATAGAAAAAATTATTTCATGATCCACACTTAGTATGAAAAGAGAAAGCAACGAAGAGAAAAAGGAAATCAATGATTTTCATGTAACGATTGGTAATTGATTTATGAAGTGGTACATATAAAATACAATTGAGTATGAAAAAGCCTCAGCGGACTAAACTATTGGTGTGCATGCCACATATTGGCCAATTAAAAATTGTACCTTAGAAACAACTTCTCCTAAAATAATATAATACGCTTAGTTATTTCAGGAGCACCGTAGTTAGTAGTGATAATATTATTGGGAAAATTATTAGATATAGTCTTAGAGCAAAGAAAATGATTTGCTCTCTGTTATTAATTGATGCATTTAATATTATGTTTATAATATTAGAAAAGTACAGACAAATAAGGACCCATAAAATTGATGTATAATGAATGGCTACCAAACAAATAATTTTTTTTTCTCTTCTTAGCTATGGCTAGCATTGAACAACTTCTAAATAATCAGATTTTCAACTAACTAAACTATAAATACCTGAACTTCGACTTGTGTTTCGGTGCAAGCAATGGGAGCCCTTAATTCAGATGAAAAAGGGTCATTAACGCTTCACTTCGTTCCATACCCGGCTCCTGGTCACATGATCCCTCTCTGCGACATAGCCAGGCTCTTCGCCTCACGTGACCATCATCAGCACTCCCTCCAAGGCCCACACCCTCCACAACAAATCCATCAACCACCACCGCAACCTCCACATCCACACCGTCCACTTCCCCTCCCGCCAAGTCGTCCTCCCCGATGGCGTCGAGAACCTCTCCTCTGTCGCCGACCTCGCCGACTCCACCAGGGTCCATCAAGCCACCACGCTCCTCCACAGACCCATCTAGCGCTGCCTGGAGCACCCCCCCAGATCACCATGTATTTAAGCCTTTAAATGTAATTAGTTAGCTTAGCTTAGAGTTAGTTAGCTTAACAACACTGCAGCTGAAGTTTGTTATGCCAGCTGTCAGAGTTTGTTACATTGGCATTGGGTTGTGTTGGGTTGCTCGTTGAGACTGCAACCACCCAAGCCTTCTCCATAAATACATTTGTATAGACCTGTATATATCAAGGAGAATATTCAGTTTCATTCAATTCTCTAAGGAACCTAACAATGTAATCATGCTCCCTATAGGATATAACAATTCCTAAACCACAATTGCAGTTAGGTATCACACAATTACGTACAGCCAGGTATTGGCCTAAAATTATCTAATTCTTCCCAAATAGTTTTCAATCTTGTGTAATAGGAAGTAATGGAGCAATCACCTTGATTATGAGCATATAGTTCTTCCTGCAAATCAGCTATCCGGTATAGATCTCCCTGATAATAATGTCGTCGAAGCTCATTCCATAGATCTCTTGCATTTTCACTCCATATCACACTCTCCATGATTTCTGGACTAAGAGACAAGGTGATCCAGGAAACAACCATAGTATTGCACTTGTCCCAAGCTGCAAAGAGTGGATCTGCTGCTCCAGGCTTCAGAATCCTTCCATCAACAAACTGCAACTTGTTCTTCGCCTTCAAGGACATTTTAATCATTCTGGACCAGGAGGTAATTCTTACCATTGAAAACCGTAGGAACAAGAGGCACTCCTGGAGTTTCATTCGGATGCAGATAATAAGGGCTTGAAACCTTGATTTGTGGTTCAGGATTCAAGATCTGGTTCTGATTTCCTTCCTTCATATCTCTAAAGTTTGAAATTCACTCAATTCTCAGAGTATGTAATCAAGAAAAGATAGCAGAAGCTATATTTATCGATCAAATGCTGAATAAAAAAAAATGAACAGCACGAAGAATAGAACAAAAATTTCTTCAGCAAACTCGAATGCACAGTTGAACTCCTTAAAGGAGCTCTGATAATATCATAAACTCCATAAGCTCCACAAGCAAAGCTTCACAATCTCCATGAACAAAGCTTCCTCTACTGAGCTGATTCCATCAGCAACTTCAGAGAGAATGGAAAGAGAAAGAAAGAGTTGAAGGAAAAAATGAGACTCAGAATGAAACTGAATATTCTCTTTAATATTTACAAGTCTGTACAAATGTATTTATAGAGAAGGCTTGAGTGGTTGCAGTCTCAACAAGCAACCCAACACAACCCAATGCCAATGTAACAAACTCTCACAGCTAGCATAACAAACTTCAGCTGCAATGTTGTTAAGCTAGCTAAGCTAACTAACTCTAAGCTAAGCTAAATAATTACATTTAAAGGCTTAAATACATGGTGATAGACTTCTTATTCCCGTGGGTGCCTGACGTGGCATCCAAGCTCCGCATCCTGAGGCTGGCCTTCAACTACTTCTCCCTCTTCGCCGTCTGCGCCATGCACTCCATCCACGCAAACCCCTCCGCCGTTAATTCCTTTTCCGTTCACCGCATCACCCTCAACGCAAAACCATCGAAGCTCTTGGAAGGATTTCATGGAGCTAATGCAGGAGACAAAGCTCAAAAGCCATGGTCTTATCGTCAACAACTTCTTGGAGCTACACGGAGAAGAGTACGTTCAACACTTCGAGAAAACCACAGGGCACAAGGCGTGGCACATTGGCTCCGTCTCTCTTACTTGCAGAACTGCTGAGGAGAAAGCGGAGAGGGGGCAGAAGAGCGTGGTTAGCGCGCACGAGTGCATGAGGTGGCTCGACTCGAAGCAAGTCAACTCGGTTGTGTACATTTGCTTCGGGAGCCTCTGCCATTTTCCTGACAAGCAGCTTTACGAGATAGCGTGCGGGTTGGAGGCGTCGGGTCACGAGTTCGTTTGGGTGGTTCCGGAGAAGAAAGGAAAGGAAGTTGAGAGCGAGGAAGAGAAGGAGAAGTGGCTTCCCAAGGGCTTCGAGGAGAGGAATGGGAAGAAGGGGATGATTATAAGAGGGTGGGCCCCGCAGGTTCTGATTCTGGGCCTCCCCGCGGTGGGTGCGTTCCTGACGCATTGCGGTTGGAACTCGGTCATTGAGGCGGTTAGCGCGGGAATTCCGATGATCACGTGGCCGGTACACGGGGAGCAGTTCTACAACGAGAAGCTGATAAGCGAGGTGAGGGGGATCGGGGTGGAGGTTGGTGCTGAGGAGTGGATCACCATTGGTTTTGGGGGGAGAGAGAAAATAGAGAGGGCTGTGAGGAAGTTGATGGACGGTGGTGATGAGGCCCGAGAGATCAGACGGCGCACTAGAGAGCTTGGGAACAAGGCTAGAGCAGCGGTTGAGGAAGGTGGGTCGTCTCACGAGAATTTGACGGCCCTGATTGATGAACTTAAGCGATTGAGAGACCGTAAGCCGCTGATTAATTTGGTAGGGAATTTCAAGGTCATTTTTGTTTTTCATCACATCAATTCTATTAGGGGGAATAAAATCCAGTTGTAAATTATTTTCTCAAAAGGTGAGAATGTTTGCAGAACTCTATCTGCTTTAGTTCTTTGTCTTTCTATATTTTCATTACTACTGTCTTGCTTACTAGTTGGTCAAAAATGTATAAACTGTCAAGAAGAGAACGTTTTACTATTGAGTGTCTTTTAAATGAGTGTACTTTCATTGATTTTTTTAAAACTCTGAATTTTTTACTGTAATACCCCTACTATAGGAACATATTATCACTAAGAATTAATTTGTAATTTTTTTTAATTTGTTTAATTAAAATGTAAGTAAATATTTATATATGTGTTATGTTAGCACATGGTGGACGGAGAATTCAATACATTTTTGCAAAAAAAACGGGACACTATTTATCGTGCACGAGGGAGAATCCATCAATTTAGACTTTGAAGAGCTCAACTAGCTTGGACTCATGCGCGCAAGCCCAACTCCCTTCTCAACTCTTTTTATCAAAATAACAACTGCTAAAGGTATATAAACACTTCAAAGGTTTGTGATCTAATCAATGTGGGACTAGAGCTTATGTATTTCAACCACACACTTGATATATGCACATCTTGACACTATATTCACATTAGTATATGGTCTCCGAAACAGGAAATATATTTTCCAAGTTGTCACAATCATGAACCCATATCTTCTACAGACTGTTTAAGCTAAGAATCCCTTCCAGGTCTTTCCTCCATTTCAATACATGCTCCAATTTCGGGAGTGATTCTAAATGAATATCTTGCAAGTTGGTTGCAACCTTAGCACCTGGTTTTTGATCAGCTAGGTCAAAGATGTTTGTCATTGTCTTGTAGTTGGTAAAGTCAAGCTGCTTATACTCCGAAACATTCCCACCATGTAACAAGGAAAAACATTCACAAATTTATTACACCCCTCAATGATCAGAGTGTCCAGTTTGCCAGAGGAATCTGCAGGGACTATCTCGCTTAAACTCTTCATGCTACTCAGTTTGATATTCTTCAAATTTGGAAAGATGCTGCCCTGCTTTGGTTCACAATATCAAGATAATCGAATTAACATATATGGCAAAGGTAAAACAAATCAAATCAACAGCGATAGAGAGAGTAGGAAATAACTTAAAAAAAAAATCATTTCTATGCTGGCGTAGTATTTGAACATGAAAATAAAGGGCATGCTCATGTATGTTTCTAAGTAAGTTTTCAATATCATAGGACTCGCAACAGATATTTCAATTTCTATAAAAAACTGCATTTTGAACATTATAAATATAGGGAATGTATCGGAGACCATATACTATTGTGAATATAGTGTCAAGATGTGTATATATCAAGTGTGTGGTTGAAATACATAAGCTCTAGTCTCACATTGGTTAGATCACAAACCTTTTAAGTGTTTATATACCTTTAGTAGTTGTTTTGGTAAAAAGAGTTGAAAAGGAAGTTGGGCTTGCGTGCATGAGTCCAAGCCAGTTGGACTCTTCAAAGTGCAAATTGATGGAGTCTCCCCCGCACACGATAAATAGTGTCCTGGTCTTTTTGCAAAAATATTTTTTGGATTTTTATAGCTTACCTAAGAACCCATGATTTTCCCATGTATTGAATTCTCTGTTCACAATGTGCTAACATAACACATATATGAATATTTACTTACATTTTAATTAAACAAATTAAAAAAAATTAAAAATTATTTCGTACGCAATTCGCCAACACGGTTGGCGAATTCTTAGTGAATTCGCAAGCACGGTTGGCGAATCCCAGCCCCCCGTGCCACGTCAGCCAAACCGTGGTAGTCTTGTAATAAGTTTTCAAACGAGGGTATTTCGGTAATATGTTCCTATGACATGGGTAATACAGGAAAAAAACTCCACCAACTCAACTAGACAAATACATATGTGTGTGTGTATATATATATCATCCCACTTTGTAGTAAAATTATATGTATAATTGTGGTTTGGAATACCTTATCAACTCATATCACATTTATTATTGAATAAGATTTTATTAGAGTTTAACAAAAACTCATTTAACGATGACGTGAGTTAACACAATATCCCGCACTAAATACGCGCATATAACGTTGCTCCACTTTGTATCGTAAGCACATCACAAATGGGAGGAAATTATAAAAGAAAGAAAACATAGGATCCGTCATTTCCAGATAAAATGTCACACGCCTAACATTTATCAGCAAAGGGGGAAAAATGACCATGATATAAAAATTATATATATATATACACACACACGTGGTTCTTCTTTTGATACCCTATGTTTTTATAAAGGTATCGATATTTTTTAATTTTTCAACAATCATGATTTACTTTTAAATTTAAAATAATAAATATTTAGTGTTAATGTGATACACGATTAATTTTTAGCTATAGATAATTATAAAGTACTAATACCTTTAAATTTGATAGAGTATCCGAGTAACTCCATGCATAGTGCATACAATTAATTGGTATGATCAATGCATCATTAAATTAAAATAAAGTCAACTACGAAGATGAAACGAAGAACCTGAAAACCGGAAAAGAACATAAGAAAATTTCTCACTTGCATGTATTCAATAGCAAACATACATTTTTCTTGTCACCGCAGTATTGCTATCTAATTTAAAGGAGTTATATAGTTACAATGCTTAGTATAATTGAATCATAAAGAGGAACAACAAGGGAGTGAGTTCCAAATTCAAATACTACTCAAATGCAATGCAATCCACCCAAACCATATGATGATTGGTTTAATTATTTCTCCTGTATCATCGTCTAGCACCCTTAACAAACATAGAAAGAAACAAGTAAGTTTGTGGTAAAGTTAAAGAGTGACGGAGGCCTCAATGTACTCTCGTAGGTGTAAAGCATGGGATTAAGCACTAATTCCATGTACCATAGAAAGCATTGACTGTAGGACCAAGTGGGAAGGGCATCTACTCGATCAGAGGGTACAGCAACATATGTGAAGTAAGAGTGTACGGCAAAAGTTGCAAACATCCATGGTCGACAACAGCATGCCCAAAGCCAACAATTACCCATGGCATATTCGACGAAACACAACTTCCATGTACTTCACGTGATGCTTTATTGAGTGGCCACTTTGATACCGACAAATGCATCAATGTGTCTTTGGGAAAATATCCACCTGAATAAAATTAGTTGGCATCCGGTAACTTTGTTGCTAGACCTTGATGAATACACAACTTAATTCCAGTATAACATCGTTAGATCATAGAAAAAAACACTGGAAAAGCTTTTTAGGTGGTGATCCATTGACTTTGACTTCAAGATGCGTAAGTTCCTTGCAACCATGAGTAACTTTCCTAACTCTTGTTGCTTAATTAGGAAACAATATAACCACTTTTAGTCAAATTCTTTAGCATCTTACATCCATCCCCTATTCAAATCCCGATTGTACGTAAGACATCGCTAATCAACGCATTAAAAGAATAGTTTTCTCTTCTTCTTTTTCAGGTGAGTATTTAAATAATTACTTCTACGTGACTCATTTGATAGGGTTTAGGTTATGAAATTTGGCTCCTGCCATTTTTCCATCAGATTGGGCCATGTTTTAAGTTTTTCTAATCTCGATCGAAGTCAAATATTTATTTTAAAAATGTTTCTCAAAACAACTCATGCTAAATTACAAAAGTTTTACCCTCTAAGTAATGTATTTTAAAAAAAAAAAATATTATGTTATTTTTATATTAATACAACTTATTTTAATATATATTTACCATGTATTTTGAATTTAATTATTTATATCTAAAATTTAACGTCATACTCAAACGATTTGAACATAAAGTTAACTTAATTTGACCACGATTATTAGTTTGATTATAATCCAGCCAAATATAAGCTCTGATCACCAACGGGGGTTGGTCCAAGTAGTAAGCGGCTTGGTATCGCTTTAGCAAGGTCTCGAGTTCGAGACCTTATGTACGCAGTTATCCCCGCTGTGAGACTCACCTGCCATAGCCAGGTGCGCGACCCGGGTCGACCCGGATTAGTCTATAAGCTCTGATCTGGTCCAAAAAGGAAGAGGAGACTGTTTTGATTTGTGTGCTGTTGCACGGAGTCTTGTTTACCGAACCAATACACATCAGATGCCATTATCAACTTTTTTTGAACCCAAAAGAAAATGTCAACTAGTCAAGCTTCAAAACGTGGGCTGCTCAGTCTCAAATGAAGCCAATCAAAACTCATATCACGGTTCTAGGACAGCCCAAAGCTCATAAGCAGGCCAAACCCAAGAGAAGGCAGCTAAGAAAGATCTCTCCAGACCCCAAAAACAAAGAAAAAGTCTAATTAACTATCCAAATTCAAGCACCAAAAATATTTAAGTATATCCAAATTTTTACGTAATTTATGCATACTTTTACACGATTTTGAGTGATCTAAATATTAGCCACTTGCTGTGTATACAATACTGAAAGTGAACAGACAGCCTCACTTATTTTGATGCGCAGTTAGTTATTCCCACTATTTCACGATGATAGTGAATTTCACGATTCATTCATAATTTAATTTATCTAGATATAATTGTGTTTAGATACATTAAATTATAAATAAACTTAAAAAGTAAAAATGGACCAACATTATACGATAAAGGAAGTAGATATTTACAGTTTATGAATGAGGTAGTAGAATTGGTAACACGGCAGTTCATGAACTTACTAAATTGGCTACCCCTGGTGATGCCTCGATTTGGATTGAGGAAACTCGCTCATCCATATATTATCTTGCACTCCTTAATCTTTTAACGTGCTCGGCCTCTTGGGGCTAGATTACCTAAAAAACACTTTTTCACTGCTTGTTTTCTCACTTAGTGATTGCTTTTTACAATGAGAATTAGGGTTACGCAAAAGTGGATTTGGGTCGAATTTAGGATAAGAAAAATCAACTGAATTAAATCTTTATGGGTTGAGTTGGTTAGATACTTTTTTTTTCACGAAACCTTATCCGGCTATGTACTAGTTATCGGGTCGAATGATCATGTTACCTATTTATTTTTACTTTAAAATTTAAAATTCACAACATTAAAAAAAAACTAATAAAAAAGAAAAAAGAGGAAAAAATTATCTAGATGTTTATATGATGAGTGAATGATGTAAGGAGTGGAATGAAATAAAGAATAAAGTTGTATATATATTTACGTGATGAGATAACAACGTAAGAAAAATAAAAAAATAAAAATAATTGGGTCATTGAATCGGGTAAGAAAGTTTAATTTTGTAACCCAATATCCAACTTGATTAGGAGTCATGTTCATTAGATTTAACCCTAACAAACTCAATGACCTGATCCAACTTAAAAGTAGTACAGTGGCCTGGACTAAATTGTTCAGGTCATAGAATTCATCAGTGCCATATGCACCCATAGTGAGAATCAATTATATTTCTTTTAATTAACTATAACAGCCATAGGAGTGCATTCTCATTATCAACATGTTTTTATCACCAGGAGTTTGATTGATTGAGGGTAATAATGAGAATAAAAGTTTCATAGATTAAATTTACTCATGAATCCAATCAACACAGGTGTGTTTGCTATATATAAAGGTAAAAAATGGTGGACCCTCTGTATTACCTCTACCAAACACAAAGGAGCATATTACGGAGCCTTCATTCTCTCCTACGAGATGTTACATTATTTCGATTACTTGTAAGGTTAGAACCTCAAGTCCTTAGAAGGGGTGTGATTCTGCTCAATCCCCGTGATCCTCTAGTTAAGGGGATTCAGATAAGGCGTTGTTTGTTCTTGCAGGTAGAAAGTACAAAATAGCAGGGGGAGACGCATGTGCGGACTGTCTAGCAAGGCATGGTTGTCATGGGTTACAGAGGTTGGTTTTCACGCAACTCTTCTCTCTCACAGCTGATTTATCCTAGCTTTCCTTGATACCATTTTTGCCCCCACAAAAAACCTCGTCCTTAATTCGTTATTCTTGCTGATTACATCTAATTTCATTTTAGTTTAGTTTAATTGACATTTCATACCATAGGTTATGATGGATCTGAAGCACTAGGGACTTGTTCTTCCTTGTCATGCCAATTGACAAGCATCTGCAGCTTCTTCAGAATCCAGCGACCAAAACGAAATACAAATCAGAATTCCTAAAATATTTACAATAAGGAACACATCGGTATCCAGCAGAATGGGAAAAAAATAGAAAGTATATCCACGAGAATTCCAGAAAACTTGAGAATATACAAATATGGCGAGAAGAGTCTCACACCTTACACCTCTTTGGTCTAAACACCCACAATCCACCACATATTCCAACTGTAACATGGGATACTCAAAGTCTGCTGTTGTTTACACCTTCAAAGCTCAAAACCATATAGCCAGAACCAAGATAGCTTGAGCAATTAGCAAATCTGACTGAGCACAAACACCTGATCAACAAACAGGGTAATAGTCCACCAACTTACTTTACTTTTTGTCCTTGAAATGAATCTGAGATTCCAGATCACATAAACAATGTTTGGCAATAGTTTCTGTTCTCACATAAAGCAGCAGAAAAATCATGAGCTGAAAAAAAATAACTAGAGCTAAATTAACGATTCATCCATCAACAGCCTAAAACCCATTAAGTTCCACATAGCGGTTTTATATCTTAAAATTACAAAAAGAGGCGGATAAGAGAATAAGTAAAAAGGAAAATTTAAGAAATAAACAAAAGCAAACTCTAATACCAGAAAAGCTTTAGCATAACTGACAATTTTGTGTTACTTACTACTAAAACAGAGACCCAAACTCACAAACCCCTCAATTTCTCACTATGATTGTTGAGGGGAAGGGTCCTTCTTCGCCTTCTTCTTCTTCTCCGAAACGGCCTTCGCGAAAGCCTCAACGATTCGCTGCTGTGACTCGAGAATCATCTCTGTGCGCTTCATCTCCATCTCCATCCGCATAGCTTCGATCTCCCTCGCCATCTCCATCTTCATCTGCTCCATCCTCACGAATCCATCTCCAAGCAGCTTGATCGCAGCCACCACTTCCCCCACAGGATCCCTCTCTCGATCCCTCTTCCCCAGGACCCTAGTCCCGAAATTAGATCCAGCGTTCTGACTCAAATTAGGATTGTTGAATTTCTGATTCCCAACCTTACCGTATAATTTGGATCCAGGTTGCGCCACGCTCAGGCCGGTCGGGATCCGAATTCTAAACCCACCGCCACCACCGCTACCGTTACCGCCGCTGGCAGGACCTCCGAATCCGTTGCGGTAGAGCTTGTTGAGGCTCCTGGTGTTAGATCCGTGTCCGTTCTTAATCTCCTCGTACAGATCCTGATCGTCGTCGTCTTCGTCGCGGTCGACGGCGTCGCCGTCGTGGCTGTCGGAGTCGTTGTTCTCCGGCTTGACGGGGGAGGGGCCCTTCTCCATGGAGTCCATGAGCTTGAAGTGGACCCAGGAGGAGTTGAATCTGGCGACGGGGAGGGACCTGGCGCGCTGGATCTCGGTGCGGTAGCGCTTACGGAGCTTCTCCATCTTGTGGCGGCACTGGACGGGGGTCTTCGCCGGCGACGCGTTGGGGCACCGCTGGGCGACGGCGTCGGCCACCTCCTGCCAGTGCGTGGCCTTGAGGTTGCCGCGGCCGAGGGAGTACCACTTGTCGCGGTAGGCGTCGATGAGGGCGAGGGTCTCGTCGGGGGACCAGCACGGCGGAGGGAGGCGCCGGGAGGAGGAGGCTGTGGGAGAGGCAGCAGTAGGAGGACTGCACAGCACAGATAGCGGATGGAGATGCCATGGCAGTGGCACAGAGAGAAGAGAAGGTTCACGGAGGATGCCATGGCTCTGATACCATGTTAAACGAGAACATGATTCTATATATCAGAGATAAATTTACAATAGAATGTTAGCCTATTTATAGACTGAAAACTCAACGGCCAAAAACAAATTACAATCAATCTAAATTTAATATTATTATTCTTAACAGAAGGAAAAGTTTTAATTGGTCCATATTTTTGGTAAAGGGATATTTTCTAAAACATATTGGGACTACCAGTATTCCCACCAAGTAGATAACGACATGATTAAGCTTGAGTTATGACTTAAGCATAAACTAGCTAGTCAGGGTGTTCAGGGGGCTCCTGTTATGGACTGGGCCATAAAGGCCCATCCTGGAACCTATACCCAAAGGTCCACGGATCGACCTAACCTAAGTAAGCCCCCCACCAACGATCAGAGAGATTCTTGGACCGTGATATCCTTCCCCGACGAGCAACACTCTACTATCCTCGGGGGCCAACTCAACNGTGCTTTTCGGATTTTTTTTTTATTATGCTACTCACTTTGCTTTTAGATTTTTGTTTTCCTTTTGACACGTATCACACCCTCATCGGTTACAACCCCTTTTGTTTGTTGGTACTGTTTGCAGCATTCTTAATGTCACAACCAGGAAGAGATAACTTTCAGCTGAGGCATACTTAAATTTAGCCTCGTCATGAATTCTGTTAAAGTACGTAGTACCAATTAAATTATGTGAGACTAATTAATATAAATAGAGTTTAATTATTATACATTGATAATCTAAGATTTTTTATACTATCATTTAATTAACAAAAATGTTAAGGTCGTTAAAGGCGTTAAAAGTCTATTAAAGCACAAACTTTATGTGCATGCACAAACTTTATTTGTATACACTACAAATCTATAGTTCAGAGTTATTTACAATCTAAATTTTATTTAAAAATGCACAAAAATTATAAATAGTAATGCATAAAATTTATATGTATGAATGCACAAACATTACAAAATTATCAGTGTTTTACAATCTGAACTTTATTTAAAAAAATGCACACATTATACGTAATAATACACAAACTTTATTCTTACGAGTGCACAAACATTACAACCTTGTAAATGATATTCTCAACAATATTTAATTAAGTGCACAAATATTACATGTGTTAAAACACAAACTTTATGTATATAAATACGAGTGTATGTATGATGTATGTTTTTTTGGTATACGTGTAACAAAATTCTTTAATTAAATCACTTTAAATATATGATTTCTTAAATAATAGTGAGAGATTCAATTAATTTTATTTATGTGCTAATATTTAATTAGATGGCATGGAATATAATTAAACTTGTATAAATAAAAATTTATATAAAATTAAATAAATGCTTCTTTTGGGCCACAGGTACTGTGCCTGCTCTTATTCTTTTGGTCAGTTAAGGCCATAAAAGCCCATATCCATTTGCCTATTATTGTTATTGTTATTATTTGGTTTTATTACATTTTAATATAATCGAATAATGGAGACAGTACCTCGTTGTTTCATGTTTGCCCTGTTTTGTTTCATTTAAAAAATAATAATAATAATAATTACAAAACTCCCGTTTCGTTCGTTCATGGGCCACACAATATTCTATGGTTTTTGTAGTTGTTTATTAATTTGACTTGGTCAGTGTGTTTGGCATCTGTCCGGACTGACTCTATTGTGCGATAGATTGATTGAAATATGAATATTATTTTCCCACCAACGAACCTTCTTTGTGAATCGATTCCTGAGAATGCCTCAATCTAATTTACTTTAGGCATTTTCATAGAATTAATCTACAGAGAATCTCCCAATAATAAGATTAAAAAAAAAGAAGAAGAGAAAAACAAAATAAAAAGCATCTTACATGCACTCCGGTCAATGAGGTGGTGGATTATGCCTTTTTGTCGTTTAAAAGGATTCCCTAATTTCTTGTGCTCTATATATCAACATGAAATTGGAAGTCCTCTATTGAAGAACATACTAAAACAGCCATCATGATAAAGGAATTCAAGACCCAGGCAGAGGTGAGTGTGGCGCTGGAAACCCTGTGGACAGCTTTGGCCAAGGATTTCCCAGTCATAGTTCCAAAGGTTCTCCCACATATTGTGAAAGATGTGCAACTGATCGAAGGCAATGGAGGGGTTGATACAATCCTCATCTTTAATTTTTTGCCCGGTGAGTGTGCTTCTCTTTAATTTGGTGTTAGAATCACCATGTCACTTGCAAGTTAGCAACTATTGTTTAGTTACAATTTTCTAATTTGATTCACACTGCTAACCAAATTCATTGATGGGAACGATTCTAAGATGTGGGCAGTACAACTTACCAGAGGGAGAAGATCACAGAGTTTGATGAGGTTAACCATGAAATTGGGCTGCAAGTGACTGAAGGGGGTTATCTGAATCAAGGTTTATCATACTACAAGACAAATTTTCAACTTTCTGCAATAGGAGAGAATCAGACTTTGGTCAACGTGGTGATCTCCTATGACCATGAATCAGACATAGAAGAAAGAGTCAAACCAACGAAGACATCAGAATCCACTTTATTATTTCTTCAGAGCCTAGAAGAATATCTGTTGAATGGCGCTTGAAAAATAATATTGTCATATAAGTCAATTATCTTGTGTTTGTTGGTATGAGAGTGTTAAACCTAGTGTTATATGTTACGCTCATAATCAAAGTTTCACATTGTTCGTTGTTACTTTATAAGAGACCTTCACATACAAAGTTAGTTCATGATAAAACATTTATGATTGTTATATATATGTGTGTGTGTGTGATTAAAGGGGGAGATTATGTGTTAATGCACGTATGTCAATGCCTTGAGCATAATATATGGACAATTTTACTCTTTTGCCCATCTGGCTAAAAGTAATTACCAAAATATCCTTGGTTTGAAACATGACAAAACTATCACAGTTTTGGCGGACGTAGCCTGGCCGCCAGCATGGCAGGGCCAGGTCGGATTCGCCAGAATGGTAGGCGAATGTAGGTAGGATTCGCCAACCCAGTTGGAGAATGCAACAAAAATTCGTCAACTCCATTGGAGAATCCAATGCAAATTCGCCAGGAGCCTTGGCAAAATCAATACAGAACCGCCAAGCATATAGGAGAATTCATAACAAATCTGCCAAGCACGTTGGCGAATGTGGGCCAAAGAAAAATGTCGTATTATTTACTCTATAATTCACTATAGGTAAATTCACAAATTTTGTTAACTTGTTTAGGCATAAGCGAAAAATATGGTTTATTAGATAAGTTGCAAAAATCCAAAAAATAATTTTGCAAAAAGACCGAGACACTTTTTATCGTGCACGGAGGGAATCCATTGATTTGCACTTCAAAGAGCCCAAGTGGCTTGGCCTCATGCTCACAAGCCCAACTCCCTTCTCAACTATTTTTACCAATACAACAACTATTAAAGGTATATAAAACACTTAAAAGGTTTGTGATCTAACCAATGTGAGATTAGAACTTTTGCAATACCAAAATGTGAAACACTTAGTTCACACATATTCACATCAACATGCATTGCACCATGCTTTGCACCATAATGAAATTCTTATATGTTGCTAAAGCAATGAAAAACCTCTTTATAAAGCATAGAACCATAATTGAAGGCAAATCACAACCCTTATATCACAAAAATTAGATAACAAAGGTGATTTCTGTTAGTATTCATAGTTCAAGAGTGTTAAATTAATAACCATAATACAAGTAAAGTCTCAACTCCTCATTAAGATGTTGGAATACTAGTCAACATCCTGTAACACTAATAACCGAATCAGACATATGCAAGAGCCTTAGAAGCATAGACAAAAATTAACCTCAAATCATTGGTAGCTTGGGTAAGGCTTCGAGTTAAATTCGCAACATCCTCAGTAGGCCATTATCGTGGACTTCAGCCAACAAAGGTTGAACATCTTTAGCCATGGCTTTCATCTGAGGCATCATTAAATCAAAGCAAAAATCTTGGCATGAGAATGCAAGATAGAATAAATGAATCATCATGAAGAAAACAACAACAACCAACACTAGAGAGATGATACATGAATATCATAAAAGATGCAGGGACATATTTAGAGTCTGAACACAATTATTATCTAATTAAAGTCTCTAAGCGTTGTGATTTGCATTCAATTATGGTTCTATGCTTTATAAAGAGGTTTTTCATTGCTTTAGCAACATATAAGAATTTCATTATGGTGCAAAGCATGGTGCAATGCATGTTCATGTAAATATGTGTGAACTAAGTGTTTCACATTTTGGTATGGCAAAAGTTCTAGTTCCACATTGATTAGATCATAAACCTTTTAAGTGTTTATATACCTTTACTAGTTGTTGTATTGTTAAAAATAGTCGAGAAGGGAGTTGGGCTTACGAGCATGAGGCTAAACCGCTTGGGCTCTTTGAAGTCCAAATCAACGGATACACCAAAAAGTCAATATTCTCATTCCCACTTCTTCTTCCTCACATGTAAATTCTCAACCTCCTTTATTTCTTTCCTCACTCAATCTCTTTTAATTCTTTTTTTACTTTTAGTTTTTCATTTACTTTTAGTTTATGTTTAGGTAATTTTCAGCCTATGTACTTGCACTTCGCAATATTATTAAAGTTATTCATTTTAATTCTCTATATTCCATTATTGATAAAATCCAGAGAATTCATCAGAAGAATTACTTCCATTCCCTAAAGCGAAATTGTGATATCGAAAATCCAATTAAACAATGGTATCAAGATAGTAACGTGAACTTCAGCTTTGTCAAACCCCATATGCAAATTGCTTGGTATGGTCATGACACATGAGTAAGACTAATGGGCCTTTTACTTCTTTTGTATTATTTTACTTATTCACCTTTTTTATTTTAATATATTTATCAACTTTTTAAATTTATATCATATTAATTATTATTTTTTTATTATGTCTTTATTAAATAAATACACACTCTGTCATGTTTATGCACTACTAACACATTTATTATCTCTATATTAAATAAAACATTTACAAAAATACTATAATTTTTTTATTTTTATATTTTTCAATTATTTTTTTAATATCCACACACATATCTTGTTTCTATCTTTTAGGTCCATAAATTGTTGTTATTTATGAGGACTTGTCTATGGTTCATTGACTAAGTCAATTCAGCCATTTACTTTTATAACATGACCATTAGGTAGGGCTATCAAAATGAGCTCAGCCCGTGGACCCGGTCCGTTTACCCAGTTTTAAATGAACAAGTTATACATGCAAAAAATAGGCCCGTGAAAATTTGAAAAAAAATTAGCCCGGCCCGTTTAGGCCCGACCCGTGGGCTAGCCCGTGAGCCTGTGAAATATTTTTAAAAAAATTAATTTTTTATAAGTTTCATTTTGGACTCTAAATTTTATTTTGGAGTTTAAGAGTTTACTTATAACTGAGCATGTTTAACTATTTGTTATACTTAGCTACTTAATTATATTTATGTTGCTATACAGCTGAAGTGCTATAACATAGATATCAATAAATTTTGCATTATATTGCTTCAATGAGTGCCTACGCCCTACAAGTTGATACTTGTTTATTATACTTTGCATTATACTTTCAAACCATGTTTATTATTGATTAATCTACGAGAAAGAGTTCCAATTGTGTTTTTGATCAATAACATAAAAGTACTCACATCAATGTTATATGACGTCATTTAATTAATGAAAGTTGTATTAATTCATGAATCGATTTCAAATAGCATGTGAAAGCATCTGATATCTTTCAAGCAAAATAGTTGAAGGAACAAAAAAGATAATATAATATCGCAATCAACCATTTAAACTATTTATTTCTAGTTAATTAATAGATAAACGATAAAAAATAGTTAAAAATGATCGCACATACTTATTCACAACTTTGTATTTAAATCATAAAAAATAGACTAAAATTTTATTTTTTTTAAAAAATAAACGGGTTAGCGGGTTGGCTCGTTTAGGCCCGCGGACCGACCATAAACGAGTTGGGTCATAAAAATAGACATAGTTTTGGCCCGGCCTGTTTGACACACCTACCGTTAGGCCAAGGCTTAGTTTTTAAGCAATATTTGGTTTATTCTCTATTTATCTATCTCTCTCCACAAAACCAAAACAACCCCCTCCTACATTTTAACGACTCTCATCAGATTTTATTCAATAATAAACAATCCCACCATAACAAATATCATTTTTTCACTAACATTTACATTCCTATAATTTGTGAGCTTGTGTTGCTGTGGGAACAAATATTTTAGAATTGAGTATTTTTTTTTCTTTGATTTAAATTTTTTTATTAATCTCTCAGAAAATATTATAATATAATAATTTTTCACTTCAAATTTCATAATTCTGTTATTTTCTCCATTGAAACTCGAGATTGACTCATTCACATTTCTCTTAATTTGTTTAACGAAAGTGTCTGACTATGGTATGAAAATAAATACAAAAGTATACAAAAATTCATAACTAAGAGAAAAGAGATCCCTAATTTCACAATAAAATAGTAATAAAAATTTAAAAATTAGAGATTCATTTTTATTTTAAATAAAATCTTTTTCTGGTACTCCACAAAATTTAAGAGTACCAATATTATAATATCTAAAATTTTAGTAAGTATTCTATTAACTCAAATTATTTATTATTTTAAATTTATAATGAAATCATAACCGATCAAATAAAACAATATACCAATACATTTATATAAACTTGGCTATCGAAAGAAAAACCTTTAAATTTTTTTTATACTTTTGTAAATATTTTTAAAGCACCGTAATTTTACCCTTTAAATTCCATGATCATCATACCATATTTCTCATTGAAATTCGCGCCACTAAGAGTATTTTAATTTTATACTCAAGCGAAAAGAAGTAACCTCGTGGCCATCGTGCAATTAGTTATTATATGGAGATATTCTTGCATTGGCTAATAATTTTTTCTTAAGCCTACCCATGAAAAGTTGATAGGTTTTATATATATTAGTGAGATTTACATTTTTTTTTTTGTGCATAAGCAAGATTATCCCTATTGTATGTACTACTGTTACGGACTGGGCCATAAAGGCCCATCCCGGCGACCCAACACTCAAGCCCATATCCGCGGACCCGACCCGACCTCTCACAAACGATCACCGACGAGGTCGCCACTCTCTAGCCGCTCAGGGTTAACGGCTCCGAGATCTTCGTCGCCTTCCGCGATGTCCGGGGATAGCGCGCAGATCACGGATATCCCCCCGCCTCCGCGATACCCGAAATCTCCTCCATCACCCCGGCTATATAATGAGCCTATATCCCAGGTACAAAGACATGACATAATCATTCACTATACTTCTTCGACCCTTGCTTACTTGAGCGTCGGAGTAATTGCAGGTACACACCGCAATTGCGAGTCCAGAGATCGATCGTGCCAAGGTCAGAGTTTTCATTCGGTTCCACAGTCTCAGGATTCAGAGCTTGTACCGAGGTAGATACTTCGGAACAACTACTTACTTAATACATTTTAATTACATCTACGCTCACGTCTCATCAATGATACAAAAATATCATCAATACATTAATTTGCTCATATCTCATCAATGATACAAAAATATATTAATTTTGATGAAGTCACTAAATTTTTCATTTCACACCTATTACAAAGTACACATATTACAAAGGTCATACTCACATAACTTATTTTACACACATGAAAAAATCTGCATTTATATCATCATAATATGAATGTAGATTCCATGATATACATGGAAAAAAAAAAAAAAAACCTTAGTGACTGGACCGCGTTGGTTGTTTAAACAACATTAGACTTAGTGATATGGTAAGTGAACCTACGTGATGCTTCCGCGTAGCACCATTTCGGTTTTGAAAAAATGATTTATTGATAAACAAAGGATTTGTCCTTGCGAAGTAGAAAAGGAAGGCTCACCGGTTGTGCCTGCGTGAGTGCTACACAGCAATGGACGCTCCACAGCAACGGCCACTCAAGATCTACTTCATCCCATACTTGGCAGCCGGCCACATGAACCCACTCTGCGACATAGCCACGCTCTTCTCCTCACGTGGCCAGCACGTGACCATCATCACCACCCCCTCCAACGCCCAATCCCTCCTCAAGTCCCTCCCCTCCGATCCCGCCTTCCTCCGCCTCCACACAGTCGACCTCCCCTCCCGAGAAGCAGGCCTCTCCGACGGCATCGAAAGCTTCTCCTCCGTCACCGACGTCGACAGCTCCGCCAAGCTCTACGACGCCACAATGCTCCTCCGCCAGCCGATCTCGCGCTTCCTGGAGCAGCACCCACCTGATTGCGTCGTCGCCGACTTTATGGTACCCTGGGTGGCTGACGTGGCAACCAGGCTCCGCATCCCGAGGCTGGCCTTCAACGGCTTCTCCCTCTTCGCCGTCTGCGCCATGGAATCCCTCAGAAAACATCCCTTACCTGACTCCCATTCCGGATCCTTTCTCATTCCTGCTGACTTTCCTCACCACATCACCATGCCCGCAACGCCGCCAAAGGTTGTCACCGGATTCATGAACAGGATGATTGAGATCGAGCACAAGAGCAACGGGCTTCTAGTCAACAGCTTCCTGGAGCTCGACGGAGAAGAATACCTCCGATACTACGAGAAAATCACCGCCGGTCACAAGGAGTGGCACCTTGGCCCTGCCTCTCTCGTGAGCAGGACTGCTACAGAGAAAGCAGAGAGGGGGCACAGGAGCGTGGTGAGCGAGGACGAGTGCCTGAGCTGGCTCAACTCGAAGCGAGTCAACTCAGTGTTGTACATCTGCTTCGGAAGCGTTTGTCGTTTCCCGGATGAGCAGCTTTACGAGACAGCGTGCGGTTTGGAAGCATCTGGGTGTGAGTTCATATGGGTGGTGCCAGAGAAAAAGGGGAAGGAGAACGAGAGCGAGGAAGAGAAGGAGAAGTGGCTCCCCAAGGGGTTTGAGGAGAAGGGGAAGATCGTGAGGGGGTGGGCTCCCCAGTTGCTTATACTGGGCCACCCTGCCGTGGGTGCGTTCCTGACGCACTGCGGTTGGAACTCGACCGTGGAGGCAGTCACCGCTGGGGTTCCGATGATCACGTGGCCGGTGCTCGGGGAACAGTTCTACAACGAGAAGCTGATAAGTGAGGTGAGGGGGATAGGGGTGGAGGTTGGTGCTGAGGAGTGGAAGATGGTTGGTTTTGGGGATAGAGAGAAGCTTATTGGAAGGGATCGTATAGAGAAGGCCGTGAGGAGGTTGATGGACGGCGGTGATGAAGCTGAGCAGATCAGACGGCGCGCACAAGAGTTTGGGAAAAAGGCCAGAGAAGCTGTCGAAGAAGGCGGGTCATCGTACAACAATTTAACGGCCCTGATTGATGAGCTTAAACGCTTGAGAGACTCTAGAGCCCCCTTGATTAATTAATTGCCGTGCATGCTCTAGAATTTTCATCTTGGTGCATTCATCTTCAGGTTCATTAATTATATGATATGTGTTGCTCTTTTTTATGAACTTGCTGAATTTGGATAAGGACTATACCACAATCTGTGCCATGTGTAGTAGTGGGTCCATGCTATTTATTTCTCTCAATAGTTATGTCTTACCATGTAACTATAGTTACGGCTTGTGTCTATTTTACCGCCAAAAGTAATAATGCATGTGTTTTGATTGTTTACTATTGTTTTTCTTCCCTCTAAAATTGTAGCTTTCTTAATACGTTTTCATTCTTTTATCCTCCATTGTTTTGCTGTGGTGTGTGACCGAGAGAAGCTTGCAGCTGTTGGAGTTGTGCAAGAGCCAAGATGTATCATATCTAACGACAATTGTATTTGATCATTTTTTGCGGTAATGATTGTATTTCTCATTAATTGTTTGCTTGTGATTTTAGATTATTCATCAAGGTTTTTGCATGAAAAAAAAAAAAAAAACAGAATTGAAAGGAAGAAGTGTTAAAGGATTATGGCTTGTGGGTATACTTATTTAATTTATAACATGTATAAGCTTGTTAGCATAAATACGAAAAGTGGTCGCAAGAGATATGCACTATAATAATGTCATTTAAATGACCAAATTTTTATAGACTTAATAACTACATTCACAAAAATGTGTTGATTATCATAGAGAAAAGAAGTGAAAATAATAAAATATAGTGCACCCGACACTTTTTAAAGTCTGATGTGTTTAAAAATTTGAGGTGTGTAAGAAGTCTCCTTCTGTAACAGAAAACCAGAAAGGAAAACTGAAGTTCTTATTTTCCATTGAAGGCGAATTGCCTTATATATGAGCATACATTGGTTTGCTTGTTTTGCAAGCAAGATAATTAAGCCATGTGCCAATAACTAACTAATCATGGTTGTCAAAGCTAACTTAACAAACTAACTAACTTCTATGAACTGTAGTTTGTTGAGCATCCAAAATATCCTATTTTGGATGATTATCTAATATCCCACCCCACAATCTTGGCCATCGGTAACAGCATGTAAGTTCTGAAGGCCGAGATTGGAAACAATGCTTTTGAAAGGCAAGGGTCCCAATGGCTTTGTTAATATGTCAGCCAGCTGAAGCTTGGTGGAGATAGGCAACAAATGGATGAGACCTGATTGGAGCTTTTCTCTTACAAAGTGGCAGTCTAGCTCAATGTGTTTGGTTCTTTCATGAAAGGTTGGATTATGTGCAATTTGGAGGGCTGATTGGTTATCACAAAATATAGTTGCTGGAGTTGCAGGCTTCATGGATAGCTCAGTTAGGAGGAAAGTGAGCCATTGAATCTCACAGGAAGTGATAGCCAATGCCCTATATTCTGCTTCACAAGAGGAGTGAGAGAAATGCTTTGCTTGTTTGATTTCCAACTAATGAGGTAAGAGCCCAAAAATATGCAGAATCCTGATGTGGATCTCCTGGTGTCAGGGCAGCCTGCCCAATCTACGTCAGAATATGCTCGTAATTGAAGAGGGGACTTACTAGGAAAGAAAAGGCCGAGGCCTGGCGCAGCCTTGATATACTTGAGGACTCTTAGAGCAGCCTGGTGGTGAGTTGATGTAGGAGCTGCCATAAATTGGGCAAGCTGATTTACAGCATATGATATGTCTGGCCTGGTGATGGTGAGATAGATCAAATGGCCCGCAAGCCTTCTGTAAGCAGCTGCATCGGATAGAGGATCACCCTCATCCTTGGATAATCTCACTGAATAATCCATTGGGGTGGCAGCAGGTTTGCAAGCAAGATAATTAAGCCATGTGCCAATAACTAACTAACCATGGCTGTCAAAGCTAACTTAACAAACTAACTAACTTCTATGAACTATAGTTTGTTAAGCATCCAAAATAGGAAGGATTTCTAGAGCGTATTTCCTTTGAAAAAGTGATATGCCAGAAATATTTCTAGCTATTTCAAGGCCTAAGAAGTACTTGACTTCACTCAGGTCCTTGATTTTGAAAGTATTGTCCAAGAAATGCTTCATTTCCTGAATAGCAGAAAGGCTATTGCTAGCTAAGAGAATATCATCTACATATATCAGCAAGGCAGTGAATGAAGCATGAGTAGCCTTTATGAAAAGAGAGTGGTCAGACTGAGATTGATGGTAACCACACAAGATAAGGGCAGTGGACAACTTAGAGTACTATTTTCTACTACCTTGCTTGAGGCCATAAAGTAAATTTTGTAGCAAACAAGCTTAATTAGGGCTAGAAGAAGGAAAACCTTGTGCTATGGATGGTGGGAGATGGCAATATTGTTGCATCAGATGGTGATGGATCAGATGCAGTAGGGATAACAGGGGGTGAGGAAATGTCAGGAGAAATAGATGCTGCAGGGAATAATGGTTTAGTGGATAATGATGGATGGTGAGTGAGGTCAGGAAGGACAATTTGCACTACCTTTAGAGGAAGAATCTCTGTTTGAGTAAGGAAAAAAAAAAACTCTCATAAAAGTGAACATTCCTACTCAAGAAGATTTCCCTGCTATGAATGTCATATAGAATGAAACCTTTGATGCCAGGTCTATAGCCAAGGAAATGCATTTCCTGGCCCTGGGATCTAGTTTAGATCTGTTCCTATGGAGAGTATTGGCATATGCCAAACAACCAAATACCCTAAGGAATGTAAAATCAGGCTCTTTGTGCAGCAATAGATTATAGGGGCACTGATTATGCAGTGTAGCAGAGGGCAATCTATTGATTAGAAAGCAAACATGTTGAACACCAAAAAACTAATAGCCATGGGCTTTCCCTTCCTTGGGAGTTAGACTTGTATTTGTGATAAACCAAAAAAAAGTGCATTAACAGGATCTTCAAAATGATATTGAAATATAGAAAGAACTAATATTCTATCACATGCAGCCAAATAATAATGCTTAATTGTGTAATAAAATTGTTGCAGGAGGCCATCATTGTGGCAGCAAAAAGTTGGGGTTTGGAGTGCCTTCGGTATGAAATACGTTTAAGTCTGGGATATCTCGGAGAGATTTTCCTTTATTTTTACTTGACATTGTGTAATTTATGTTGTGGTTGTCCTTGTACAATGCATATCTCTCCTCCGCGTGGAGTGAGAGCAGCTATGGAGATGCAAGAGGAAGCAGAACGTAAAATAACAGCTTAGATTCTAGAGTCTGAAGGTAATCAAGTTGGTTTTCCATTTCCCATCATGGTGCAATGCTAATGATATCACATGGATGTCCCTGAACATTCTATTGAAGATTGTGAAACATTAAAAAACACGGCAAAAAGGTTAATTTCTTGTGGAAGGATTCAATTACAAGGAGGAGGACGACCCAATATCACAAACAGTCAAATACCAAAGCATAGAGGAGGAGCTGCGAATATGATAGAAAATGAAGACAGGGATTGCAAGAATGTAGCAGCTATCAAGACCCCTATGAAACAATATTCCAAGGGTTGGTTGATGGAGGGTATTATCTACGTAAAAATCAAGAGGTGGAACGATGCCATGAGACTTACTGTGAGTACCATTAAGACAAAGGGCATGACATTGAAAATTGTCAAGAATTCAAAGCAAAGGTCCAGGAACTCATGACAATAGGGGTGGTAAACGTCACTTGGGCAAACCACTCCATGAAGATGATAGGCATGGTTGACCCTTTCATTCTTAAAATTCCACGAATCATTGATGCTTCGACTTCAGATATGATAACATTTAAGATAAAGAGGCCAACACCTTTTGACTATGCCGATACCCATGCTATACCATGGAGATCCGATGCCAACGTAGAGAAAGAATGGGGCTTGTGTTCCTACACTACGAGCCAAGGAGAACAACCTCGTCCAACTACCGACGTTGGAGTTGTAGGGGGGTATCACTAGAAGCGGTAGGTGTTATGATAAAGAAAAAGGAAAAGAAGTAAAAGGAAAAGAAGAGTTGCAAATGACAAAAGACAAGGAAAAAGATGAAGAAGAGGATGAGGAATTCACAAAAATAATGAAGCGGAGCAAGTATGATGTTGTCGAGCAACTCAAAAAGACCCCTGCTAAGATCTCTCTTTTGTCCCTTATTTTAAGTTCTGACGCGCACCATAAGGCACTACAGAATGTCCTGGACGAAACTTATGTGAAAACTGACGTTACACCTAAACACTTGGTAAACACGGTGGATCCAACAAAGCACGTCAACATGATCACTTACCCTAAGTGGTTCCATCCTTGATTGCCCTTTTGACATTGTATTCACCATTGCCCTCATATCATCTACCTCTTGGCCCAAGTTTCTATTCATCTCCCCTGACGACATCTCTTGTAGCCTAGTTCGTGACGAAGTGTTGTAGGTTCGGGTTTGATAGCTTATTGTTCTTCGTGGGCGAGCAATTGTTCAAAATTCCTACCTTCAAGATTCATTTTAATTTTGTGTTAAAAAAAAAGGTTGTTTGTTAGAGAATTGTTGGTGTTGGTTCTGCCGACTTTGCAAAGACTTGATGTGAGCATCTTTGAATAAAACTGTTCCCCAGAACTACTCGTTCAAAAGTACTGAGTTATAGGAGGTATCAGACTTTATAAAGTATTCTTCAATCTTTCCTCTTGGCCATTGTTTGATCACACGTTTGTTTCCACCTTTCCAAGATACTCTCAATCAAATCTTGGCTCAGTTCTCTAACAAACTTGAGAAAAAAGGACAATCAACATGTCACTCAAGATGAAAAGAAAAGAAAAGAAAAAGAATGGTGAGATTAACGATAAGATATGCTCCCTTAGTGTCTTAAACAAGGTTCACTAGGGACGTTGGGCTACGGTTTTTTACTATTTCGTGACTGTCTCCAGGGGTAGGTTTCTGATTCTAAGACTTCTGGCCTCTAGAGCTTAGGACCCGTTCCATAATGTTAACCACAAAAGGTAGGTGAACTACCAGTGTGGGACATTATAAAAGAGTCATACTTTAGATGAGGCTTTCATGATAATTAACCGGGATGTACATCCAAAATGGTTACCACTACACCATTTCTTTTCTATCCTAAGTTGCACTTAGACCCAGGTATAGGGCCCCACTCATAATTTTGTGATCATTGTGTAAGTGTAGTGTGTGAAGAGAGCACACAAATCAAAGATCTTATGTCTACCCATAGACCCTTCCTGCAAGACAGACAACAAATATAAAAGCAAGTCGTCTACTCTAAGGTTTTGTAGAGCCAACATGAAATATAAAGCCAAAAAACCTATGCACAAGAGTAACATACATTTGCCAATAAAATAAAAACAGAGGTTATAATAATTTGCACAATTAACCCTTTAGGCTTGACTATCTCCGATTATCCCCAGTAGAGTCGCCATCTGTTGCAACCGTAATCGTGGCGGATAAGCGACGAAATTTTAAAAGAAAAATAATTCAATGGAGTTACCACCAATGTTATTCAAATTAAGAAAAATTGGAAAAACCTTTATTTAGAGAACCTGATTTACTTTGAGTTTGGGTTCGGGTTCAAGAGTCAATTATGCATGGAGAATAGCAAAATTTTTTGCGGCACCCCTAATACATCCATATAAATGGTTACCTTAATTAATCATAAAAATTATTTATAACCTCTAAAAGAAAATTGAGAAAGTTTAGAGTATCAAGTTGTCATAACTCAGATGCTTCAAAACGAGTTAACAAGTCGTCGCAACTTAGTTAACATTTTTATTATTGAAATATGTTCAAATATTTTTTTTTACAAAGAAATAAGTAAGATGTTAAAAAATTAATAAATAACATTATTTATACATGGAACAAAAATTATGAAAATTTAATTTTAGCTCCACTTGCACTCCTACATATTCTTTGGTGCAATGAGAAATTCAAAGCCACGTAGTTCTTTTTAAAAATATTTGTGTGTTAATTAATTTAATTTTTTTATTCTAATTTTAGAGCATCAAGTTGTCACAACAAAAATACTCTAAAAACACAAGATTAACAAGTCGTCATGACTCAGTTAACATATGATGTTGATCTTGGCTTACTGCAGTTTCTCTGATTGCATTTATGTGTTGCTTGTATTTTTCTTACAAGAAAAACCCCCCATTTTTGTATGTTACTTGCTGCCAAAATTCTGCAAAAGGAGGGGATCAAATATTTCTGTTGAGGAAAAGAGAGTTTGGGAAAGAGAGACTATTGTTTCTGTTTGGGAAAAGGAGTTGGGGAAGGAAGGCTGATGCCCCCTTTTTTTTAATTTTTGTTTTTTTTTTTTT